>CANNZV010001829.1:0-127496 GCA_947561585.1 Caprella mutica | reverse complement strand
CACAGTGACTCTTTTCTCTGATAATTCATCACCACAGTGACTCTTTTCTCTGATAGTACATCACCACAGTGACTCTTTTCTCTGATAGTACATCATCACAGTGACTCTTTTCTCTGATATAAGTACATCATCACAGTGACTCTTTTCTCTGATAGCACATCATCACAGTGACTCTTTTCTCTGATAGTACATCATCACAGTGACTCTTTTCTTTGATAGTAGATGATCACTGTGACTTTTCTCTAATAGTACATCATCACTGTAACTCTTTTTTATGATAGTACATCATCACTGTGACTCTTTCCTCTGATAGTACATCATCACAGTGACTATTTTCTCTGATAGTACATTATCACAATGACTGTTTACTCTGATAGTACATCATCACAGTGACTCTTTACTCTGATAGTACAACATCACAGTGACTCTTTTCTCTGATATAGTACATCATCACAGTGACTCTTTTCTCTGATAGCACATCATCACAGTGACTCTTTTCTCTGATAGTACATCATCACAGTGACTCTTTTCTTTGATAGTAGATGATCACTCTGACTTTTCTCTGATAGTACATCATCACTGTAACTCTTTTTTATGATAGTACATCATCACTGTGACTCTTTTCTCTGATAGTACATCATCACAGTGACTATTTTCTCTGATAGTATATTATCACAATGACTGTTTACTCTGATAGTACATCATCAGAGTGACTCTTTACTCTAATAGTACATCAACACGGTGTCTCTTTCCTATGAGAGTACATCATCACAGTGACTCTTTACTCTGATAGTACATCATCACAACGCTTCTTTTCTTTAATAGTTCATCATTCCAAACATATCTTTTATTTACGATATTAGTTACGAGACTACCAACCCTATCTCATATTTACGTTGATATTTACCGGAGTTTCAACCTAAACTATTATTTACGGTGGTAGTTACACTAGTAACAACACTATCTTTTATTTACTGTGATTGTTTCCAGAGCTACCAATCCTGTTTCTTATTTACGGCGGTATATACATTAGTACCAAACCTATTTCTTAATTAAAATGATATTTACAGGAGTACCAACCCTATCTCTTCTTTACGATGATCAGTGATTGTAATTGACATTGGTATCAACCTTATCTCTTAAATATACAAGGATAATTACAAGAGTACCAACCTTATCTCTTATTTACTGTGATTCGTGATTGTAATTTGCAGAAGTTCCAACACTATCTCTTATTTACGGTGATTCGTGATTGTAATTTACAGTAGCACTAACACTTTCTCTTATTTACGGTGTTTCGCGATTGTACTTAACACTAGAACCAACCCTATTTCTTATTTACGGTGTTTCGCGATTGTACTTAACACTAGAACAAACCCTATCTCTTATTCACGGTGATTCGTGATTGTAATTTACATAAGTATTATCAACCATTTCACTTACATGCAATTATAGTAACAGGAGTACTGATACTAAATCTTATTTACGGTGATAGTTACAGGAGTACCAAACCTATATTTTCACTTGATATTAAATGTTACCAGAGATACTATCACTCTATATCGTTTCAAACAGTGGATCTGTTATGCATTATTTTAAATCTGAATGCAGATTAGGTTATTCCAATCTTCAAGTATCTAATAGTGGGTAACAGAGGCTTAAGACTTTCATCAATACAGTCAAGGAATATAACAAAAACCATTAATCTGCTGTTTAAGTCACTCTGTCTTTGAATGCATCGCACTGTGAAGCAATATTATGTGTGTGCACTACTGATTAGGCCATTCTGCCTGGAAGACATCTATGCCGCTATGATGTGAAACAAACAGTTAAGCTACTCTGCCAGTTTAGGCCCCAGCTTTTTGGTTTAGCACACTCTGTATATTTGCCCTCCAACTGTACCCTCTGTTAACTTTCCTGAAAATACAAAGAAAAATACCGTGTTTTTCTATTATCAGTTAGGTTTATATATTTGGTCTATTATTTTATATTGGATAAAAGTAGAGAACACGAGGAATCTTTTTATTTATACTTGTATTTACTCAATATAATTTACTTTAAACTTGTATTTCAATCAACTCAATGCAGTCACTAGCAATATTTTCAAGTATCGGCCTTGCATCTCTTGTATTCCGATTTCTGACACGACAACACTGTCATCATTTAATCTATAGTAATGTACTCACTTGTACGACCACATCGGACAGCAGTCCAAAAGGAGAGCCGAGCGACTCTTGCCTCTTCTGTTACCGCATTGGAATTCAACCTTGAGAGGAGAGCCGCACGGCTTCAGTCGCGTGGGTACAATTGCTGCATTGGAAGTCGACCTTAACATCACATGAAATATGAATGTTGTAAATGCGCTATACAAAACTAAAAGCTTGTAATCTATAATAGAACTATATTCGTGATATTCTTCTAGAACTTTGCACAGTCTAATTAAAAAAAATGATATTTGCGATTCTTCAGAAGAGGGTTTCCAGCACTAAATTTCCTTTCGCGAAATTCCTGAAAGGATTTTATCACTTGAGAAGATTCACCCTCACTAATTGACCATAGTCTGTTCGCAATCGCAATATGGACATTCAATTTTGTTTTGGTTTGAGACGGGATTAAATCGTTCTTTTTTTGCCCTGGGGGATTTCGAGACCGTGGGGGGGGGGGGGAGTTATTGTATGTTCTTTTCCACGAGGATTTTTGCCCTGTTATCTTAAACAGTACCTTGTAAATAAACGCTATGAATGAGATATTTCCCCCAGTCGTCCCTCTCTTTTTTTTAGCAATGGGGATTTTTCCCTCCCACTTCTTCCATCCATGATTGTAGGAGTATTGAGTGTACACTGCAGTTTTATTTAAAAAAGAAATGAATCATTTATTTGTATGGTGTACAAAAAAACTTGCATAATATGTAAATTTTAGGATAAACTAAAATATTGTGGGTATTCATATTTTTTGTCAATAATGGTAAAATTTCAATTGACTTGAGTCACCTCTAAATATTGTCCAAATGACCCATTATGCCACATCTGTTATTTTTTCATGGGTATACATTATTGGACTAATGGCCATATAAAGATGGGAACATCTACTTTTTATTGTCACCCTGCTAAATAATCAAATAAGAAAAATTATAGACAAAAGCCATACATCAAGGTGAACGAAGTTTATCAAACTGTACACTAGTAAGAAAGATTAATTAATATCTATCGGTGAAAATATAAAACACTGTTCATTGCAAATTACATAACAGTTACTAGAAGTTGATAGAAGATGATTAGCAGCTGATTGTAGACATAAAGAAGTTTTAGATAAAATTTGCATGATCCTTTTTGCAAACAATTATAATTCAATATTAGTTTATGTAAATGAAATTAATTATCATTAAACTTAATTAGTTAATATGTAAAGTTTGGATTGCATAACGTTTATGAATTAGGTCATCGATACAGTTAATATTTCTATCAATAATATCTACATTTTCAATGGTTGCGAAAAGTATATACAAATTAAAAACATATATCTCATAAAAGATCTAAAATCCTCGGATATCTTTATATTTATTTATCAATATAAATATATATTACATCAATCAAACAATAACTCTATTGTGAATACACAGATCTCGTCTCATTTATATTGATCAGTTCCAGAATCTGAGACGAGCTCACACTGATATACTATATAAACATATGTATATACTAAAGCTACTCCAGTTGCTTTGGAATTCACATCATCTTCAAGAGTCAATCCTTCATCAAAGAGAAATAAATCTAGAGGCATTTCATGGTTCCATTTATTAGAGTGGAATACGAGATGAAAAATGTATCCCTGACTATTTATTCACAGTTTACTAATTTCACGTATCGAAATATTGACTTTATTAACTAAGACTTGAGAAATTTACATCAAGAGGAAACTCTATTTTTATATAACGGTATTCACCTTTTCATTCATTTGTTCAAATATATTATTATCGAATGATATTCTCATATATGTTAGACTCTATTAATAGTTTTGTATGTAATTTCGTTGAAACTGATAAATCAGGAACTACTAGTATTCTAGAAGACAATATTACTCTAATTAATCAATAAACAATAAAAAAATATTTTGAGATTTGATTAAACCTGTGGTACGTCAAAAAGTGATTCAAAAATAATTATTGTTTGTATATACATATATTATATTGGAATATGAAGCTACGTTTGTCTTCTATAAATATTATCTTCACAATAAACTTACTATTAGCTAAACGTTACTTAACTTTTTTTTCCTTAATAAATTGTTATCTGCATTGAAACTGTAAATATCATGTTTTATCTGTGATAACATTCAATGAAAATATTTATTCAGGTAGGAGTTTGATACATCGTTCAGTTTTGTAATATTCACTTTACTAATTGGGATGATATTAATAGTTTTCATCTGCGACCAAAATTACTATATATATGAATTTTATATAACTTCTTTCTCATAACAAGTATTTAAACGTAAAGTCCACCAGATCATTATATCTAATTTAAAACTTTTATCAAAAGGTTTAACGTTTTTTATTCTTATTATTAGTTTATATGAATTATTTCGAAAGAGATCTGCAGATGGCTATACAGTCGTCAATGTTTGAAGTCTTAAAAATATTTTTGTTTTCACATAACATATATTTCTACTCACCTTGACAGTTTATATGCAGGTTTAGAGATTTTGATATCATGCCAATCAAATATTCAATATTCAAAAACATATCTGAAGCTCGCCTACACTGTGCAGTTTGTCAATATTTTTTGGTCTAGTTGGAGTCGGCCTTAATCGTCCCCTTCAATTCACCCCATCAAATTTGAATGGATATTTTTGATTTTAAATGTTGTTTAAAGATTTTGCTAATTTTCAGTCTGAAGATGAAGAATGTACACCATTTTTTTTGATTGCCAACTAATAACAGGTTTAATAAATCCATTTAATTTTCATGTAAAAGTATAAAATTAGATAAACTTATTATAGAAACGTTTATATGAATTAGGAAACAATTAATATCTTAAACGAAGGCCAAAAATGAATTTATTGCTTTTAAAATTTAATATTGAAATTCCCCTCCTCCTTTCTTCAGAAAGGGGCTCGGGTTCCTTATAGCTATATAAGGAACCGAGCCTTGGAAGCACAGATATTACCTTGTCAGCTTCTCTACTGCGAACATCACCAAGACTTCGCTCCTTGTTCCACTTCAGATCTCCGCCTCCTGCCTCGTTCGCCTGTTGATGTCGGGGGAAGACCATCGTCTGACGCCCCCATCTCAGCCTGAGGCTATCTCAGAGGAGGTTTTGGATCCCGGAGTGAGTAACCTTGTTAGAGATACACTAGTTTTACCACCTGTTGAAGCCAGATATAATTTGAGGGTACGCAGTTGTAGTGAATCCAGTTTGAGTGGCCACAGCGGTGCAGGCTATTCATCCAGGGGGAGCTCCAAATCTGTAAAACAAAGAAAACGTAAATCTCCAAAATCCAAACGCCCACATCTTAATCCTAAAATACCAAAAATAATTTTAACTAGAATTGATTCCCAAATTGACCAACAAGAAGCAATCCGATTTGAGGCCCTCGAAAGCCAAATTGATCTTATTTCAACAAACATTGATGCCCTTACCACAAACACCCAGAGGGAGGGTAATCCACCTAGTGAGCCTGCAGTATCCGTCCACGAAGAAGAAGAAGGCGAAGACGCTCTATTACCCCTCTCACTGAAAGACCTCAGAACAACACGGCCCACCTAGAATTCAATAGAACAGTTATCATCGAAAGAGTGCGTCGAAGATAAATTAAACAAGAAATTGAATAAAGGCCAAAAAGAGGAATTAAAGCACCTTTTCAGCATTGACGAATGCTTCGACAGTCTTAACGACAATGCGAAAACGATCCATCTCGAACGCATCCGTTTGTTCTACCTCGTAACATATATGAGAGTAGAGGTAGGCATCGACTTGTCAGAGCGTGTCGCAGGACTTAAAGCAAGGTCGAAGTACACTAAGAAGAGAACGTACAACAAGGCTGGTTCCTCGAAAACCACCTACTCTTCGGCTGCTAAGAAGAAGTAGAACCCCATAGGATACCTCCATGTCTGAGTCGGCTCGTGATGATCGTGGGGGGGGGGGAGGGTCCTTCCTTTGACTACCTGGAACAGGCAGTTCTGGACATGCTCAAGTAGTACTTATCGACAGGAATCTTCAGAGGCCCTGCAGCGGTTCGAGTTTTTGAAGGGGGGAGCCTTCTGATCACCGACGATGTCGCTCTCCTCGGAGAAGACCCACGGGTTAACGGGCAAAGGCGATCAGAGTCTTCTTCTACCTCTTCTAACTTCAAGCTACATCTTCCTCCACCCTTCAATCTCCGACACCACACCCCCATGCCACTTGAGGATAGGAGGGGTCAGGGGAGGCTGGCTCTTCTCTTCTTCCTCTTTCGAGGACAACTTCAACCTACCAAAGTTTCAGATTCGTCGTATTAGCCAGGATGGAGAGGAACTACATCTTCTCATCTATGGCGACGCTGTTGAAGAAATAGGGAGGAGCCCTCCTACCATTGACTCAGACCTCTCTGGGACTCTTCAAGCTTTCCCCTTACCAAAACCAGTCGAGGGCCTCCCCGTTCTCTCTGAAAACGATGTGGAGGCGGCTCTTCAGGAATGGCTTATTAATTTTTCCCGTCCACCCAGAGAAGAGGAGACACATTCTAGGACCAAACAAATCATCCTCTCTGAGATCCCGGGACAAGACCCTCTTGGTGACCTGCTTCAGGAACTTAACATCGAGGAGGTCCCCTGGGAGGTCGTCTCAGTCGACAACGACTTAAACATCCACCTCCCGGAGAGAACACCTATAATGACACCGGAAACTTCACCCGCAGAATCCTTGGCTTCATCACCAGGCTCCACTTCTCCTCTACAATCCCCTATCCACTTCCAAGTGGATGAGAGGACACAGGTTGTCCTCAAGGGTCCCAAATCTCAAGGGTCCAAATCCGAAGCTGACAAGGTTATTTCTCTGCCTCCAAGGCTCGGTTCCTTATATAGCTATAAGGAACCCGAGCCCCTTTCTGAAGAAAGGAGGAGGGGAAAAGAAACCTGTTGGAACCTGAAGTGTTCCAACTGCCAGACACCTATGTCAACTTGGGATTGGGGCCCCGCTTTGGGTTCGCAAACCTTTATTAATATCTCAATACTTAGGACTAACATTTTTGCGAAAATTCCTTATAGTTTACACAATGCATATCAAAGGGGAAATATATCAAAAATACATATAATAATAATACAACAATTTTACAGAAAAATATGTAATGCTTATAATCCTATACAAAATAAAATTAAATAATAAAGATAATGGCAAAAGTACTAGTTATTTTATAACAGCCTTTAATCCTTAAGATTAACTAATTAATACAAGATAGGGCGAGAGAACCTATCCGCCGGGTTGGAACGTGTGTTAATATATACAAGGGTGGAACAGAAAAATGTCCTACACATGAGAACATTCTTTTTGTAGCTGAATTTCCAACCCGGCGGCATTCTCCCTTTAGAAAACAAGAAGATAACTGCTTTGTTATTCGACAGGATAACCGCTTCTGGGAAAAGGATGTGAGCCAGCCAGGCAGCAGCAAACTTCGCTTCCAATATCGGCAAGCGACATCGTAAGGTAAGAGCCCGCCACCGCCCTTGAGCCCACATCCCGATGAAGCCCGAAGTGGCGTCAACAAAGACTACTTCCCGATTAAGGGTTGCATAGAATAGAACGGGATTGCAGTGTAAAAGAGGTTTGAACCTATAAAGCTTATGAAGATAGCTGTAATATAATTTAACTAATGAAAGAGGAAGCTTTAGGACGAAGTTGGCAAAATTTATGAGGCCCACCAAGCGTTGTTTGTATCTTAGCGATCAGTTTTTCTTTTTAACTGAGTCAAATTCTTGGTGGATGCATTCCACGAATTTTAGGCTTAAGGCCATAGTTAAGTTGTCGAAATCAATGGTAATACCAAGGTAGTTAAGTCTTCTAGTTGGTTTTAGTGAACATTTGCTAAGATTGAATGCAAGAGAGGAATCAAAAAGTCTTAACTTAGCCTCTTCCAAAGCTTCCTCCTTTCCTACCAAAAGAATATCGTCTAAGTAGATAAGAAATTTAACGGAAAGATTTTTCAACAGAGACCCCACCACAGCAATCATGACCCTTTGCATGACACAAGAGAAGAAGTGGTGAGGCCCTGAGGGTGACGAGTAAAATTAAAGAATCTCTTTCCGCAGCGAACCCCGAATAATTTTGAAGCTTTATCAGAAAATTTTATATGGAAAAATCCATTAGTTAGGTCAAGTTTGATCATTTTATTGTCTTTATTTTTTGTATCGGGGAATGCTGAATTTACTGAAGGCAAGTGGAAAGACTCCTACCCGTCAGGAGGGACATATCCAGCAAGACTCTGGGATTTGCAGGGTCACTCTTAGGAACGGTGAAGAGAGAAAAAGTGGAGTGCGGTCTTCCATTAGGAGGAACCTCCTTGAGGACCCCCGCTTCCACCAATCTCTCGACATGAACCATTTGTTTTAAAGGTGTGTAATGATTGCAATTGAAGCCTTTTGGCATGAAGATATTAGTGCGTTTTTCTATGATTGAGTTAACCGCTGGATCGCCCGTTTTTATGCTGGGTAAATCCCCTGTTATGATAGGTACATATGAATTTGATAATACATAAGATTCATAATTAGGTTTACGAGAATGGTTATGTTGAAGGTTATCATTCAGAAAACAATATTCACAAATAAAGTGCCGTAGTAAGTAATTAAGGGCCGTAGTAAGAGTAAGATTTTGGCTAACAGAAGATGAGCGTTTAATAAATGGTAATTTATTTCTAGGGTTATGCTCACCAGGAGAGTTGCCGCCATTTCTTGCTGGTCCCGAGAGATTGATCTTCTCTTCTTTATCTTCAGGAGGATCCTCGGGGTCATCGCGAGAGTCCTGTGAGGTGTCATCATCCTGGTCGATTTCTCCGTTGTTACGGTCAGGATTGTCTTGATCATTGATGGGAAGGCCGTCAGAATCCGTGTGTGAGATGAACCACCTTACAAGAGGTGGAGGGGAGACAACTCGTGTCCTCTCATCCACTTGGAAGTGGATAGGGGATTGTAGAGGATACTCGGCGCCTAGTTATGAAGCCATTGATTCTGCGGGTGAAGTTTCCCGTGTCATTATAGGTCGTTGTCGACTGTGACGTCCTCCAAGGGGACCTCCTCGATGTTAAGTTCCTGATGCAGGTCACCAAGAGAGTCTTGCCCTGGGATCTCCGGGAGGATGATTTGGTTGGTCCTAGGATGTGCCTCCTCTTCTCTGAGTGGAGGGGAAGAACTAATAAGCCATTCCTGAAGAGCCGCCTCCACATCGTTTTCGGAGAGAACGGGGAGGCCCTCGACGGGTTTTGGTAAGGGGAAAGCTTGAAGTGTCCCAGAGAGGTCTGAGTCAATGGTAGGAGGGCTCCTATCTTCTTCATCAGCGTCAGGAAAGCCATTCCCTCAAATGTTGCCCACAGGGTATAAAAAACTCTAATAACAAATAAAGAAATGTATACTGAACCGAATTGTATGCCGTTTAGTTTAAATTTTAGTTTAAATGTATTACACACTCTTTATATGTTTAATGTTAACTTCCTGTGAGACTAGCTCAGCTATATTAATTACCTATTGTTTAACAAACAATGTATTACTTTTATGAGAAACGGATTTAAGGTTTAAAGTCCATTACAAGTTCCGGTGAGTGTTAAATATCACCGCAGGTCAATTCTATAGCTAGTCGGTTCTTTAAATTACTCAGTGAGAGATGTGTTCCACTCATCTCTCCAATAGACTTCTATCTGTATAACATATTACTCTTTAAATAAACTCTAGGTCTTAACGTTGTTAACCCACTGTAATTTAACCTAATTCTAACACGTTTCAATATTACCCTCACTTTCTCCAAATGCCCCATGATTTTCTCAAAAGTGAACATATTATTTTTAAATTCCCCATCACATTTTCATCATTCCCCATCACTGTTTCCCCATTCCTCATCAATTTCCCCCATCCCCTTCATTTTGAATATCATTGATCTTTTTTCCAAAATCGAACATTTTTTTTACAAAAGGGGGATTTAAACGACAGTAGAAAGAGTTGTCGGGGTAGAGGGTATTGTTTTTCCTCCTACCCATTAAAGACAGGCAGTTATCATCCTTAGAGTGAGAATAGAAATAATTTTTGAATTTGATGGGGTGGGGAAAATATGATGGGGAATGAGGAAAATTGATGGGGACTGGGGAAATCGTGATGGGGAATTGAAGAGAACCTGATGGAGGATGAAGAGAAAGTAATAGGGGATGAGGAGAAGTGATGTGTAATTTTTAAAAAATATTGGGGTATGTAGAAAAAATGATGGGGGATTGGTGAAAAGCGAGGGTACTGGTGAAACAACCTTTGGAGAATTTTGCCTAGGTAACAAAAAATTATTCACGGGATATTCCGTGGAAATTCCCTATGGTTCGATATCCCCAACGTTATCGAGGGGATGTCCTATTTTGACGTTCTTGCGATATGGAGATATCCCCAAATGATATCGAGTGAATAATAATGGGTTTAAATCTTGAAAACGGAGTTGGGTAAGACGTGGGACATGTGGAATGTGGATGTCCATCTATGTCAGAGAGGGACAAGACGTACCCCAGGTAGCAAGCATTATTCCTGGGATATTAAGGGAACAACCCTGGGAAGAAGGATATATTCCTGGGATACTCCCTTAATATCCCAGGAATAAATACTTGCTGCCTAGGGTGGGATCAGACGTCTTGCAGAAGGAAATCCCTGTGCAAATGAAGAGGATTTCCCCCGCCCCACGTTTTGCCCCACGTCTTAATTCCCTCTATAGCGAGGGGTGTTAGACGTCTTAAGACGTGGGACAAACAGCTTTCTGTTAGCTGGGAATCCGTATAACCTTATTAGCAATTATATGTACCATAAACCATTTTATAACTGTTATGTCAGAACATTCTTTTCATCTATTAATAGATACGTTGTTGTTTATTGTTTATTGAGAAACTGTTACATACATATACATAGTTAAAAATCTTTATATAAAAAAACCTTTTGTGACATCAAAAATAATTGTAAATAATATATGTATATACTGTGGATTCTAAAAAAGTCTAAAAGCTTATAGAATCTATAAATTAAAAAATAATACACAAGAAATAATAAAAACCTACCTAAGTTACCGGTATTAAAATTACTCTATATTGGTTAAAACAGAAATCTTTATATTTCTTTTTAAAAACATAGTTTGACATTTGTTGTCTTAAAAATTCTGGAAGTTTATTAAAAGCTTCTATTGATCTGAAAATAGTAAAATTTCTTTGACTTTCTAATCTAATAGGAGGAAGGTTCAAATTTGTGCCCCTTGTATGATGGTTATGGGAAGGGATAAAGTTATTAAAATATTGTTCTAAAAGATCTGGTTCATAAAAAATTGCTCTCCTTAGAAACGATGATAAAAAATAATCACATACATCATCAAATTTAAGAATCCTAAGTTTAAAATACATTGTGTTGGTTGGCATTAAAGGAGTAAATTTTCATTTCTCTTTACATTTAAAATAATTCTTAAAATATCATTTAATAAAATTCCGATGCGACTTAAATGGACGTTAAAAGTTTTGCAATAAAAAATGATAGACTGAATAAAAATAGAATAAGCTAATGAATAGTAGATTAAAATTAGTGACTTTTTATTTAAATAGGGTTTGGTTGAATAAATAACACCTTTTACTTGGCTGAGTTTCCTAGTTATTGTGTCAATATGCGGTTTAAAAGATAGTTTATTGTCGATTAAAAGTCCTAGGTATTTAAAATCATTTACATATTCTAGTTGAACATTATTAAAATAGGTGGGAGGGAATACTTTAATCGTTCGTGCATTAAAAATCATAGCTTTTGATTTAAAAACATTGGGGGTTACTTTGTTAAAATTCAGCCATTCTGAAAGTCTGTCAATAAAAATTACATTCAACTAAAATATTTTAAAAAATTGTGTCCCGAATAAAATAACTAAATCATCTGCAAACATAGTACAATTAAAATTAAAACTTTCAGCACGGCTACAGAGATTATTTATTAAAATATTAAAAAACAATGGGCTCAAATTTGAACCTTGAAAAAGACCAGTAACTAGTGGTTTAAAATCAGATATAAAATTTTTTTAATGTACACGTTGTCGTCTATTGCTAAGGTTATTCTCTTTATGATAACTCTAACCATTTTTCTCTTATAAATCAACTCTGGCTAAATTTCATTTTCAATTTTACTTTTTTTCTATTTTGGTTGTAGAGTCTGGAATGATATTTGCCCACAAATCAAAAATTCTTTGTCTCTTGCTTCATTCAAAATCAAATTCAAAACCTTCCTTATTCATAATAATTAATGTTCTATGCCCTATATGTAACATTAGTTCATCCATTGTTTCTCTGTTACCTTAATGTCTGTAATAGTATGTTTCAAAATTTTATTCTAATAATTATTATATATTCTCCTTTTTAATCTTTTTTTTATATAGGTTGCCCCAGAAGCCATAGGCTTAGTCGGGCCATATAGCCCCAACTGTATTTCCTTATCTTTTCTTGTATAATAAACTGATCGGACCAGGGAGGCCCCGGCCCTGTTTCCTTTGTAAGGGTGCTATATGCTTAATAAACAATAATAATAAACAATTCATAACCATATCAATTCTACAGTTGTACAATATAATGTTTCTGACGGCAGGCCAATTTTATTTCATTTTAAAATTCAAACTGAAATCAAAGATGATTTTATATTTTTTCGTGAAAATAATAGTACCCATAACATGCCTTTTAGTAAGTAAAATCAGAGTTAGCTCTAAGAATAACTTTCGCACAATGACAAAAATAATCCCCCTCACTATTTGCTTACCTGTTCTTACATTATGTCCATCAGTTCAAAATTGTTTTCACCTGTTAATAGTACAATGAAAGGCGGAGAAAAAAAGGCCCTGATACAGTTTTTTGTCCATTGGTGAACGATTTACAAATATTTGAAAAAGCGGAAACATTTTTGTGGCCCATACCGTATAGTATAAGATAAATTAACTTATTTTCATCTTGAACATAAATTTTTACATATAACATTGAAGTTTATTTTTATAGAAACCAATTGTTACCAGTATTGAAGGTGCTTTACATACATGTTTCTACTTTAGTTTGTGATCTATCCAAAAATGTTGAATTAATTGTTTCATAGTCATTAAGAGAATATTTATTATTATAAACTTTAAACCTAGTGAACTAGCGATTGGTCCAGGAGGGCCAGATCTCATGAAGAAGTATCAATAAATAAATTGTTAAACTGATTTTGAAGCTGTCTTTTTATGACTTTGACTTCTATACATAATTACATTCGATTATCAATGAATAGAAATACTTATATTATGAGCCTTTATTCGAATAAACACTAAACAGGGTGTTTCAAAAATACTGTAACATAGCTTTAAGTTAATATATTTCGAAAACTATAAGAAGTACATGTTTTATTCTGATATATTGTTCACAGTTAGAGCGTTCTCCATCCATAGTTTAATTTTCTTCAAGTTTTATTCATTTTTGTTAATGTGAGAATGATTTTATTGATGGGTGGGGGAAATGGCTTCAGAAATATTTGTTTCTAATCTTTGCTTGTAATTTTAATTTTAATTAGATAACTATTCTTTGGAGTTTACCATTGGATGTGTAAATAACAAATGATAACGCCCATCGCTAGGTTACTAAGTGAACTTTTAATGACTAGGTTAATAGGGTTAAAGAATTATTAACAATTATCCCCTTCATAACAATTATCAACTTTCAGAAAAATTGTCACAATTAAAAAGAATATTCACCAATAATAACAATATTCACCATTAATAACAATTATCACCTTTTATAACAAATATTTACATTTACTATACGTAGTAACTTTTTTCACCTTTACTAAGAACAATTATCATCTTTAATGATGATTAAAACTTTTAATAACAATCATCACTGTTCAGAACAATTACCACCTTTAACTACAATTATTATATCATTTAATAACAATTATCAACATAAACATAATAATTGGCAATCTCGCTGACATTGGTAGATCATATTTCTTGAGCACCAACTAATTTTCCTGCTTTGCGAAGTGCAAATAAGAACATATATAATTTTTTTTTTCGTTCCTGCTTTTAGTAGCTGCAATTACAGCATATAATTTTTGCTTTAACAGTTCTTAATTATCACAATTTCATTTTCATCTCAGTTCATTTTTTTTAGAGGACAATAATTTCTCTCGTCAAAGTTAAAATTACTTCAAGAAATTCCAAAATAGTATTTAGCTTAATTCTGTTTTTCTTGTGTCCATCCCTAGTATAATGTTTAATAATTAAATGAAGATTCTTTATTGAATTAAATATTTAGCACAGTAATTACGCAGTCAAAAGAATTTTGACGACTCTTCAGAGTAGGAATAGTAATTTAAGTCGTGAATATCAAAAAAATAACACATATCAAAGGAAAGAACTAAATTCCCCCATCAGAATTTGTACCTGGGCTTTTCCTTATAGTGCTAGAAAATACGAAAATATGTGAGAACTTTTAATCAAACTAAGGCATAGTGGTTTAACTGATTATTCCACTTCATAGCAGAATAGATGTCTTCGACTCAGAGTGAATAAATCAATAGTGCTCACTGCACAGTGCACAATGCACATGTTCCTCGTCATTTGCCGATTTGCACAATCTTTTGAATACGATACGCGTTTTTAGCACCCCATTGCCAAGCGTGCGGTAATAACTTCATTTTATTTTTTATGAAATCGAATGCTAATATAAGAGTAAGGAGGGCGTGCCGCCTCTCGAATCCCTCAGCCAGGTCAATAAACACTCTAGAAGTGTGCAGTAATACAAACTACATTATGAAATAAACCTCATTTTTATATAAATGAACTCAACAAAAATGACCATTAACAAATGTTTATTACTTTCGTTATTCAATTTCATGATAGATAAAATAAAATTATTTACTCATCACCAGCAGTAAGGGTTAAAAGCCCATAACTAATTGAGTACTCCTTTTTCAATATTCATGCGAAGTACTGTCGATTTTCCTACTTTGCCTATCAAAGCCATAAAATTCACAAATTTGTATGTTAGGTCACTTGGTATATTTGCCTTCCAATTGCTTTTGTGGAAACCCGCTTTGACGTTGATATATTTTTGTTCAATGTGCACAAGTGCCAGAATTTGATTCTCGATGTGGTAATAGCATAATAATTTCTTTACTTCTATATTTAGTATTTTAATACAGAGCTCTTCCTTTTCTTTTGGGAATATGATGAAAAACCCACATGATTCATTTCCAGAGAGCTCTTATAAATGTATGTCAGGTTCCAACTAAATTTTTGACACTTATAGTACTCGGAACGTGGGAGTTGACATAGGTCACTATTAACCTGACTGTTAATATTTTTATAACTTATTACCTGTCATTACCTATATGTGTGTGAATACATTATTCGCGAACAAACAGCCGAATCAAGTTTCTAATTTTTCCATCGATGTTAACCAAATATATTTGAATATTTATCGATGTAACCCGAATTATTTGAAATCCAATTAACTTAAATAGCAATTGTTATTGAAAAGGGATTTAACAAAATTAGATGTGAATCAAAATAAATCAAGAACATACATCTTGAACTGTTTTTATATTCTGAATACATCTGATACATAATCGCCAAGGATAATATCAATTAATTCTAAATAGATAATTTATAACCTATTTTTTTTTACTCTTCTTTGAAAGTTTTAGCATATAATTGAAGCACTAGCTCTTTGAGAATGGGAGATAAAACTTGTATTAAAATAATTGAAAGTTATTAAATATACAAGAAACGATCTGAGAACTCAGTAAAATATAGCAATACATTTCAAGGTAAAATCTTAATTATGAACACTATATGCAGTGAAATATGACCAAATAATGCTTTTCTTTTAGATATCATCTGAAATAAATGTCTATTGAATAATTGGTGAAGTGATGCAGTGATAGGTTTTCGATTTTTCTGAAAATGATTTCCAGTTTATTTGAAATTTAATATTAATTTCTAATTTACTTTCAATATTTTAATGCAAGAGATTTGTAACTAACTCTCATTTATTTCAAATTTGAAAATTTGAAAATACTGTATTATATACATAGTGTTCCAATTATAAAAATGGAAATGAATATTATATGGCGATATTGTAGCTTCATATATAATATCAATGTATAAACATACAGAATAGTATTGTATCTCTCCATTCAGTGATAATCATTTTTTAGCAGTATTTACTAAAATTCTCTGTATTAATATTCTATCAAATAATAATGTTCTCATAATAATAGAAACATTATTTCGTAGCTGAACTAATAGATTTAGTCCGCTAAATTCCTTTAAAACTAGATAGAACTTGTATATAAACATATGAATAAATGCTTTGATACGTTAAAAATATAAAATTATTTATTTAGATGCATCCAAATATACGTGACATGTTGCACAATGCACAATATCTAAGAGCGTTCAGAAACACCACCATGCATTTCATATAAGTGAAACTTAAGGTCAATGTTTCAAAAATAAAATTAATAGCTTTAGTGGAACTGTCTAAGTTTCCTCTGATGATAAATTTCGCTGATGATGAATGATGGCAAACAATGAGGGATATATTGTTTTGAAATCACTGAGGAGCAATATCAATCTAGATGATTGCTACCAATGAGATATTAGTCACCAGCAGCCACTAACACGATTGGAAAAGTATAAGGGAAAAATATTAATATGTAATAATAATGAAAATAGTTATTTCATTCAGTAAAGAGATAATGATATATTTGATTCATGAATACAATGTAACAAAGTTTTTCCGAGACAAAATACAGTAGATAATGCAAATCTTCAAGGCCCAAGAAGTTGAATAACCTCTTTCAAGACAAATAATACATATACAAATAATTTGCCTACTTTTTGTACATTGATGATGGTTTTGTTAATTTATATCGACAAACTATCTGTACATCTTAGGATTTAGAAAAAAGCTAATTTTGTTGTTTAAATGCGCTCAGGAACTAACTAATACCTGGAATGAATTTCACCATGTGTTATTTCACTCAAACATCAATTATATTCTATAAAAAAAATATTCAGAAAAATATTATTTAACCCTTTAAGCCTGGTACAAACTAGGCACTAAAAATTACTTGATGCGGCACATAATCACATGAATGGGAATTAAAAAGTATCCGATTTGTGCACGCTAGGTATGAAGAGATGCTGCACCTTTAACTTTAAAAATGGTTTACGAAACAAAACAAAAAATTAGTTAAAAAGTGAAAAACAGAGGAAGTTATAAATAATATCAAATACGTTAACATAAGTTGTTAGCTACCTAATTTGAAGGATCCTATCTTGTTTTCTTAACTGATTCAGAAAAAAAATAATTTCGTTATTTATTACCTCCGTATTTGCATTATTTGAAATCATTAATAATTTATTTCAATATTTTTGTGAGCCTTCTTCTCCCTGTTTTTATTGCATAGACCATTTTTATTAGCCACAGACAAGGAAAATCTTGGTAAAACTCATTAAGCTGTCAGATTGCTACTGAAAGTTGCAGCATCAGCCGCAAAAGAATGTTCGCTCTCAAAACTCTTTTTGACACATAAAATTGCTCGAGTTAGCTCTAAATCAGCCAGTTTTTAATGTGTGTTACGGGATGATATACTGTTAAGTTCCTTGTATGTACTTAGCATTATCGTTCAGAATCCGGGTTTCATACAGTGTATTATTTTCTTTTTGCAAGACTTTGTTATGTTACGAATTGATTAACAAGCAAAAATGTTAATATTTATTATTTTCGTTGATATCCAATAAAAAAAAAACAGTTGGCATCTCAATTAATGATCTGCTGTGGAAGTAAATTCAGTGAAAGTATTCGAAAAGGAATGCGATTATGACTTCACTTTTGGGGCGGGAACAAACAAACTTATTTGAAATTCATTCAAAATACTTCTAAAGGCTAAATCTACAGAAGGTGTTGAAAATGGCTGCCAGAATCCTGTAGTCAAAGTCTTTCGCATTTCAAGACGCTCTTCGAGTCTTCGTCACCTTCTCAATTGTTACTGCGACCTAATTTTCACCAAACAGCTTCACACACTAAATTCTATCATATCATAAATGAATTGAGGTTTTTGCGAATACAAAATATATTGTATTATAGCCCAGAGATGGAAATCAAGAGGATTGAGTTCTAACTGAGTGCCGGCCAGAAGATCTCATTGTCTCTTCTGATAACCATTCCTTGAAATTTTTATTCATGAACTGCTTAGCCACTCTTGTACAATGAAATGGAGCACCATCTTGCATCCACCAGAGTCTGCATAATGTTGCAGTGGCTCAAAAAAGTTTGCACACTTTGTCTTTCAGCAAAGCCATGTTATAGGAACCATTAACAGAGTCACAAGGGCCGTTGTCATCGATGAATGCTTGGACAATAGGATTTTCCGTCCACAATCGCAACGAATACCATTACTTTTTTGTCATTTTTATAGTTTCATTCGACAATATCATGTAGATTCTCATCTGCAAATGATGACGCAGCAATAATAGAGAGGGTGACGAAGAGCGTCTTAATTGGTGCGCGCAAGACTTTGTCTACAGGATTCTGGCGACCATTTTTGACACATTTTGTAGATAGCCTTTTAAAGTATTTTAAATGAATTTCACATAAGATTGTATTGAATGAAATGTAAGTACCAAGCCTTATCTTTGAGAAAATATATTTGTTTCCACTGAATTCTTATTCCAAATATTCTTAGTGGGGGCTCAAAGTCTTGCAAAAAAAACTGTACTTACTTCATGTGACTAAATATAATATCTACATATAACGAACAATCGTTTAATCAAATTAATTATTATTGATGGCCTTTAATATTTTCGGTTTGATAGTATTAACAATTATAATTATTAATAGTTTTATCAATTAGAATCCAAAGCGAGAGGTTCGATTTGGAAATTGAATCCACCATGAGCAAGTTACTTTGGCAGAATATATGAAAGAAAAATTAGATCAGTCAAAGAAAGAGATGATTCTCTTGATGATTTACTAAGAGACACAATTAATTATGAATGATATACTATTACAGAAAATAGTTACTGCATATGTACTATGAGTGAAAAGAGTCACTTTGATGATGTACTTTTAGATGAAAGAGTTATTTCATGATGATATTTCACGAATAATTGTTTTTCCCCGTTGCAGGTACCTACCCCATTTTTTTGTAACCCTTAAAAGACTGACTGAGGAGTTTGAGCTCGACAAGACTTTATAATAGTGATTAAATATTTGTACATGATTTGAATCAACTAAAATTTTATGTCTCTTTTCATTAGATATATTTGTAAATGTTCATACTCTAATTTTTCTCTCATATTCAAACTAGAACATTATGCCAAGCATGGAGGCGAACATATTTTTTTAATTCACTGAGGATATGTGCGTGTGGCTTCCCCCGCAGTACTCTCGCAAGACACTAACGCACATACATACATCTAGTTGCTAGATGTCGCTACGCACAAAGGAATCAATTAGAAGAAGAAATAAATGAATAATTAGTATTTCGAAGTTTTTCGTTTATCACAATTAACAGAATATATTTATATTCACCATTTTATAGTTATTATTTGCAATTAATTGTCTTCGGTTTAACAGTGACTTGGCAGACAGCTCACGTAAACACTACCTCTAGATATGGCATCCCCAATTTCACCCCGACAGCCAGTGTAACATACACAGTTCATACAAAATACATCCAATGTAATAACTTTGTTCCTATCAATCGTGGATACATACAATTTTGCACAGTACATTCATATGATAAAATCTACGAGCTGACAAAAAATAATCAGATAATTCAAGTCACTGGTTGCCTTTATATCAAATGTGTAGCGAATCCTACACACAGAGAAATCGAAGCATATCTTAAAGAAAAACTATCTTCTTTAATTTATTTTCTTTGGTTTAAAGTGTTACTAGAGCTTTAGATTAAAGAAAGTAGCTTTCTTTGGATGCATTTTGATGCATATTTCATTCCTATTAACCTTTTATTTATTTCTCTTGAAGCTTTTTCACTGATGAGTCGAATATTTATTTGTTACAAATCTGTTCTGTTATTGTCTCAAATCGAAATATTGCTTTGAAATTTTCGCGTGATTTTCTGAAGTGAGCGTCATATCATTAAGTTCTTTGAAGTGATCAAGGTAGGTTCTCAGTTAGTCGCTCAGTTATGAATCCTTTCGTATATAAATTAGATATTTTCATTTATTTATATAATTATACTGAATTATTAGTTGGCAAAGCATAGTTTTTAGAACTTGGTCAGCATTTTTGCTTTAATTATAAATGTTAATACTGGTAACTAGGTATTCATAGGTTCACAGTGTCCTGCTACCTATTTACTTGAGAAATTTAAATGCTATTTCATAGGTGACTTCTTCCTTTCATTACCCTTTAGTAATGAACTAGGCTAACGTAAGTTACAACTTAACTGAAAATCTATCTCACTGCGCCTGAAATAAGTTAGGTAGGTAGTTTTATATCCCAGCCCTACCTACTCTTATTGTTTATTTACCTAACCTAAGCTACCTATACCTAATCGCTATTTGTTCTTATTGTAATGTTTACCTTAACTAGTAGTACTATCAATTATTCATTATATTGTATGTAATGACTTAAAGTTTGTTAACTACCTAACTTAGGCTAACTAGAGTTCAGTTAAGATTGTGGCTCCAGTGTTTCAAAGTGCCAGTCTGCAAAATATGGAACATTTCTCAAAGAGTTTCTGAGGTGAACCTAAACAATATCTTAGGGATATTTTAGAACCATTGAAGAATATCTTAAATTGAATCCTATGTTACCATTAATTTAGCTGAAGGAATTTTTATATACTCAAAATTTCAGAGATAATCAGTGATAATTTTTGAATTTTCATCTGAGAGTAACAATCACAAATTTAAATCACCAAAAGTCATATGGTCACATTATTCAGAGCAGGGTAATATATTTTTAAACTTAGTGATAATTTAAAAAATCTGAAATTTCATTTTTTTAGCTCCCAAGTTACCTATAAAAAATAAAATTTTGAATTAAAAATGGGTGGATATGTGTAGAAAGGAAAAAAAAGTATTTACTATTGAATCAATATAAATCAAATTACCTATTGCTCCTAAACTTCTACCTAATAGCTACTTATAAGGCTATTAATGATTTGATAAGATCTTATTTATATTTGAAAATACCTAATTCTTAGGAATTTCTAAGCCAATCTGTTGAAACTGGTAAAGTGTTCACAATAACAGAGATTACTTTTTTTGTGTTTATATTATTAATATTAGAATCATCAGCTCCCAAAATCAAAAATCAATGATAATAGTTAAATATCACACTGATGCTGATGCAGAGTAGCTCTCCAGATTTATTTATCCTAACCAAATTATTGGCAATTACTTGGCTAGGATTCTCATACTCTATTAGTTGGGGAAATTGTCACAATTGAGATAGTTATATAACTTATATTTCCTCTTAGTCCTCTGCAGAATATGAGATATTTTAAAAACCTCTTTAACAAATAGTGAAATAATTCATTTGTTTTCAATTTCTTTTAAATTAATTAAGTTGCCTGAGTCCTGAAATTTAATGTTTGATGCAGTAAATGTCTTTAAATTATATGAAATGAAGTTAACTTTGTTTAAACCTTTAATTTTTATTTTCAGGTGGAACTTCACTGCATTATATCTACAGAAAAAGACTGACCATATTCACACAAGTGGGAGAAAGTGCACTGAACTTTATTCTAAAGTCTTGAAAAGGATAAAAGTTTCTAAGAGGACACAAAAATTTCTGATCAACTGTTCAGGTGTGTTATAGCTACCTATACCTAAGCCAACTTATTCAATACATTAGGATCTATTATTGTATATGATATATGAAACAGTTAATTTAAAGTGATTTTTTTTCTACAGATGATGAATATCAAGTTCATATATTCTGGAGGTATGCTTCACCTATACCTGCAGGAGATCAAGAATAGGGTGAATGTGTGGAGACATACATCTTCTGAATGGGAAGAAGTTCTTATGCTTCTGATGAGTGTAATTTCATTGCTATATTATTTCAATATATTGCATATAAAACTTCATTTATGTTATTTCTTCCCCAATCTATCTACAAAACTATCTTCAAAGAAATATTTATTGTAAAGCATGTAAGTCTTTAGAAAGAAGAACCAGTTTGTTAGTATAAAAGAAATTATTACTTTTTAATAAATATACATTATATTAGAGTGAAAGAAAGCTCTATTATATGTAAAGAATATTTATATTTTGAATAAAGATACTAATTCATTGGTTTAAATAAATATTACTTTATATTAAATCTTTGATGCATTTATACTAAAGAAAGATACATTTATTGCAAAGAAAACATTTATTCTATTCAATGAAAAGTTTTCTTTATGGAGAAGAAATAATATATTTCTCCTAAACCACTCCTAGATTTGAAATAAATAACTAATTTTATTTGTTACAAAGAAAATTCTAAAATTTAAATCGTATTTTTTATTTGACTCAAAGAAAAGAAATCTTATATGCGAATAAAAATTTTATTTGTCCCAAAACTAGAACATTTCTTTACCAGAAAGAAAATAATTAATTAATGCATATATAAAGTGACTTTTTTCTTTGGGAGAAAGAAAAAATTTTCTGTGTGTACGCACTCAGTCTAATAGACACCTAAATATTGTTAGTATGAATAGGGTGAAAAATATATAAATATAATGATATACATAAATTCAATTAAAATAATCGTATTATACAAACTGATTAAAATTCAACTAAATTATTAGAATTAATAAAAATTTAAAGAATGTGATAAAACTTTTGGAATTTGATAGAAACCACTGAATTTTTTAACAATCTATATGTTCAAATAAACAAGAATATTACTTCTTTAATGCAAAACTAAATGTTTTTGAGATATTCAGCAATAAAAATAATATTTTGCTTGTGTTGAAGTTCTATCACTTTTATATTTTTAATTTTAAACACTTACCTAGATTAGAAATGGAACTGTATGAAATAACTCTTTGACAATTCTGGAATCAAAAGTATTGCAAACCTTTTTAATCAAGCGCTTTACGTGCATGAAAATGAATGAAAAACTGTATTCAGTGTGTTTCAACATTTTTGATGTTTTTCAATAGCCATACATAAACAATTAAATATCGTAATGCGGTATACAAGAAACACCAATTAGTTACTTAAAGGGGCAGTTCAGTCAAATCAAACTATCGCCAAATTGGTCCTAAATCGATTTAGTATATTTATTTTTGTAACATTAGAATATTCGTTGATTTTAGAAATGTTTATATAAAAAGTATATTGTAAATTAGTGGCGCCATCTGTGGACTGTGGTGGACCGACATACTAATTAATCATTGTAGCACATGAACAAAATGATAACCAGTCCCACACTTGAATCTATCATTATATGTTTGGAAATGGTGAAGAAAAGAATTTGTGAAATTGAAAACTGTCCTTCGAGAAAATTAGATTTAGTTTTGAAAAGAAAACGATCTCTTCAATACTGTTGATAGAAAAATTGTTTACATGTTATCAGCTATAAAATGTAAACAGATAGTACAGAGTGGTGGCGCCATATGTAGGAGGACGCAGGCCCTAAATCAAATTTATAAAATATGATATATATCGCTTATTATATTTTTTCAACCGTTTAATTCTACAAGAATGCTTTATTCTTACTAAGTGATCGTTCAACATAAATATTATGAAAAACAAAAATTAAATGAACTGCCTCTTTAAGATTGGATCTTCGACGTTGAACCAAAAATATCGTGAAAACTTGACTTACATAGAAGAAATAACAGACGGTTAAAAGAAATAGTGAATTCTCCGATGAACAGAAAAAGTTTATAATAAGAGCATTCGGGACAACATCTTCGCCAGCAATGATCAGACGTCTGTGTCTACAAGAGTACAAGATATTTGGAAGAGCAAGAGAACAGTTCAAATTATTTTATCTTACAAGAATAAATCGGGATTTCGACAGGAATGAAACAATTTTTCGGAAGAAGAAATCAGGAGGTCCCACAAAGAGAACGCCAGAAAAAGTCAAAGAAGTCATAACATTTTTGGATGTAAAATCAAGAAGCTCAGTCAGGAAATCAGCGCCTCTTTTCGACATTTCTTCAACAACTAATTGGAGAATCCTTAAGAAACACCTTCATAGGCGGTTATATCTTGATATGGCTATGCATCCAATAACGGAAGCCCATTAGGAACAGTGACTCAAATTCTGCCGGTGGCTCTTGGATCAGCCAGATCTCGGAACATTTGTGTCGAAAGTTATCTGGACCGATGGATTTTTTTTGTTTGAATCAAGTCCCCTACTGGAAGAATGATGGTACATGGTCTTCTACTATTCCCAATGAGATTGTCATATCTAACAATAGAAATGATGAGAAAGTTAAACTTTTTGTTTCTATTGTTAATGGTAAAGTGCCAGTCGTTCATGCCTTAATGGATGAAAATGGAAGACGCAAGATAGTGAATGGAGACTGCTACCATAAGTTACTGCAAGAAAATATTTTACCCACCTTTCGCTCATGTGCTACAAGACAAGGTTTATGGTGGATGCAGAACGGTGCTCCTGCCCATTGCACCACTGCTGCCAAATAATTTCTGTTGAACAAGATTGGAGGCAGAGTCTCCAGCCGTAGGACACAGATTGCGTGGCCAGCGCATTCTCCAGATTTGAATACTTTGGATTTTTATTATTGGGCCTTAGTTCAAAATGAAGTGCATTCTGCAAAACCAACTACAGTGAACGAACTTATTAATTTTGTGAAGATATTTTCAGAAGAACATTGCGAGAATGTCCTTCAGAGTGTAGCACTTAATGTTTTGAAGTGGGCTAATCTCAGTGTGCAGCAAAATTGAGGCAACTTACAGCACCTTCTACAATACGTATTTCTAGTTATTAATCATTAAAAATCCATCCTTCCTGAAAATTTTGGTGTATTGTTTTTCTGTCTTTTTTTTCGTCAGTATAACTAGGAATAAAAGCCACTGAAAAATATCAAAAAATTCGAAACACAATGTATTATCCTGTTATTCACTGGGATTTAGAAATGAAAGAGAGAGTATTTTTGGGTATCGTTAGAATGAAATTAACTCAAACAAAGTTTAAACCATATATTCTATTTAACAATGATATATTATACACATGTCCAAATTAAATATATAGAAAGCGATTATTTCATTCCAGGCAGACATATAGTATTCCGAAGAAAAAAATGAACAGAGAACAGTTATCATAGTAACAATAGTATTCTATCCCAACATGAAACTAAAACTAAACGAATGACATCAAGTTACTTCTCTCGAAGGACATCTTTGTATTCAGTTTATCTTCTGTTGGTTCATTTTAGGACGGTTAATGTTATTTTAGTTCTTCTCTTCCTTGAAATTAGCATAGAAGGAAGGACAAGAATGATAATTAATTTAAGGTATCCGTATAAAATTGTCTATCACAAGTATTTCATAGAAAACCGGTATCCTTTCTTGTAACCATTTTAGAAGATATTATTTACTTATGGTGTGTTTGTTCAGAACCGTGTCAAATTGGAATTTATATTTATCTATGAAGTTAGTGATTGACGTTTTGGTTGAATATAGTATTTTCATAATTATTTACCTTAAGATAAACCCAGTTCAATATATTTCCAAAACTATTGATTGGAGTTTAGAAATATTATAATATTATAGTACCATTTTTTTATATGAATATTTAATGAATGTGAGACTTTATTGGAATTAAGCCCTTATACAGCTTTACTTCTTTTCAAAAATTTAAACTATATTCATATACGAAAAAAAAACGCATTTCTTAAGCACTAAAGTACTCAGAAAGTGAATGTTAACCTAAGTCATTGTTAACGGCTCACCCTAAAAAATTCTGATTGACCTATCTTGACATCATAAAACACCCAAATATTGTGTGTGTCCGAGTACTATTATATGTTCCTCTGAATATCATGTCACAGTCCATTTCAGACTCGTGTAACTGTCAATGATTATTAGATATTGTACGTGGTATCTATTAATGATCGAACTAATTATTCTTCTTCTTCTTTAATCTACAATACCATATTTTGTCCTACTATTAATTATAACAATAAACAACATATTTTAGTAACTCGCTGCTCATACGCATTAGTTTATATTATATAATACATTTGCAAACAGGAAGTTTGTTCATAAAGTTTAGTTAGAGAGATCCAGTATCGCTAATTCAAACAAAAACTAATAAACGTATATAGGTATCTTCGTTTCAGAATGAATTACCTGATCGGCAGGAATCAATTATTTTTTTGCAACGATTAAAAGTTTTACTGCCAAATTAACTTAGTTTCTATTGAAAGGTCAAGTACAGGTCGATTCAAACTTTGGAACCTTTTACGGAATTGTCATCCAGTCATCCTCGTTAATAATTACAGTACTAAATTTGATTTTTTTTGTGTGTGAATAAACTGAGACTTTATCTGGCACATTATGTTAAGCACTACTTTTTGCCGCAAGCCGGTTATAATATTTAATTGAAATAAAAATATGAAACTATAACCCTATTACTTTCAAATAATCCTAACAAATTTTATCGTGTATAATATATGTATTGATGTTATTTGATTCCATGGAAAAGTATTCATATTGATTGAATCAAAGTTTCAACAGCTTAAATGCTAAATAACGTATAATATTATGTATGTATTGATACTTTTTATAAATGCAAATGGTGTGGTATGTTTACAAAGTGTCATATAAAAGAAATATAGGACAATCTGTGATCAAAAGCTCAAAGTCAATGGGAACTAATCCTATATAGAATTTTTAGTCAATTTAGAGCCACCTACTATTTTTCATCTATTTAGCTGAAAAAAACACTGATTTTTATTTCCTTTGTTTGGTGTCATTCTAATACATATTAACGTACATATTTACTAACAGATTATCCGTTTAATCAAATTTACGAGATTTATTCACTTTGGAAATTGAGGTTCAAAATTGAGTTAGAGAGTAATTTTACTATGAAAATGAACATATATGTGATTTCAGAAAATTAATTTTTATTCCTTAAACACTGCCAAGGGGTCTTTATGCAGGAAATCATACAAATTTTGCATTTCCTGCATTGGCTCATTTTCTACTTTACATAAGGCTTTAACTCAACTTTGAGACTGTTTTCTGTTTTTTCAAATATAATAAAAAGTTGATTTAAAAAAAATAATTTATTCCACATTATAACATCTATTTGACTGGATGAACGCAATTTTAACATCAAAATTGACTTTAGTTACCGACTTCAAGGACTGGATCAAATTTGATTTAGCACTCATGAATCAACTTTGAGCGATGAAACCGAGATCACAAGAAAATCCTTAAGTCGATTTCTGACCACGCAACTATGAGCCCCTCAACTATGAACCACGCAACTGTGAGCCACTCAACTTTGAGACAATCAATATCAAAACGCTCGTGATATACTATTACGGTATTCGATGATTCATAATAGACATAAGGGCTTGTTTTTATTCAATATTTGACCAGAAGATGGAGAAAAAGTTAGCATTTTTAGAATATCCATCCCTCCTCTATTTCTTCTTTTGTAAGGCTGATGAATAATTATTTGTTTTGATGTACGAGTTATTCATGGTATATTGGTAGTTTATACTAATATAATGGCTGCTAAATTAATTTATTATGTAGAGGTGTATCGTCAGCGTTCAGAACTAATAGTCATATCGACGTCAAAAGGAATTTAAATGCAAGGGACTAAAAGAAGAAGCCAAATAGAAAAGTAGCTAAATGAACAAAGTCACCTACCACTGTTGATGACCAAGCTTATGGATGCAGAAAAGCTACTCCGTAAAAGTTGTCAATTAGCAAGGAATGTGAAAAAACGGAAGAAAAGCGCCATGTGGCTTCATTCGCGGATGGAAGAGGAGAATGAAGAATTGACAATTAATGTAGCTGAAGAGCCTACCTAACACGAAATCTAAGACCTCGTAGTCATTATCCTCTAGGGCTATCCTCCGAAATTGAAACTAGCGTTTAGAAAATGATAAAAGACAATTAAAAATTCAAATTACAACAGATCCAATTAAGAGGCTCCACCCCCTTCTCTTCCATTCACCAGACAGCTTCAGGATAGAACTGTAGCTGGTACTACTATGCCAAATTTATCAACTTTTAAAATAATAGTACACGTTTGAAAGCCATTCAGAATGAGAACGGGAACTAATTTTAAGGTTTCATGAACTAACGTGCTCTTGAAATCAAGCTCAAACTAGAGTAAGGAAGATATTTATGTTTGAGAATGAATAGTTATGTATATACAGAATATTGCGTTTTGGCCCTTGTACACTGCCAATGAGTTGTATTACAGAAAAACATACAAAATATGTACTTCTCGTCATTGACTTAATTTTCTTTTTCCATACTATTTAGCCGTCAATTCTGTCATTCACGTATAATAAAGATGGTACAAAACCAATATACAAGGCCTCCGATTCATTTGAGACTAAAAAATCGGAATATCTTGACTTTTGAAAAATGCAGTACAAACACACTGTTTCGTTACTCCACTACCTATAGATAGATAGATGACATCATCGATATATTCCTACTCTGTTTTTGTTCAGTAGCTAACAGTTGAATGAAACTTTGTATTTTTTCAGTTTAATAATGCAGTGTTTTGAAAACTACATTTAACAATTTGACATAATTCACATATTTTATATCAAATGAAGTTTTTTTTAGCAAACTAGTGAAAGATGAAAATAAAATAGAATCGTCCCAAACAGATACAATATCAACACTTAAAAAAATTGCAATACCTAATTTTATTTAGCTAGCAGTTAATTTTACATTCAATAAATTCAAACTACTTGAAAAATTCGAATAAACTAATTATTTTATCACTACAGATTTTACCGGAGCATGCTAACATGAAAATCAGTGACTAAATTGATAAATTAAGATTAGCTATTAACAGTTCAGAAATTATCTTTATTAAACTGAAATATTTCAATTTACTCTCAATAATCCCAATTAGAAGAATATATTGAAATTATGATTGAATCACACACATTGTACGGAGACATGCAGCAGAAAATAACATTTTAAATATGCAACCGTTATGTATCTGAATAATATTAGGACAGGTGACCCTTCTTTACAGGATGAGGTCCATTAAGGGAACCGGAACCAGTGGAAAAGTAAACACAATCTCAATGCTTCAACGTACATTAAAGACAGACTCGTTAATCACTTACTTTCACATACAAACTAACTTACAACTGCAACGATGGAACATAATTAATTTAGTAGGGGTTTAGCATCTGCTTCGGAACCAAAGGCCATATCGCTGACGTCAAAAGGAAATTACTTACAAGGGGCTGGAAGAAACAGTCAGAAAGGAAAGTGGCACCATGAAGAAAGTCACTTACCACCGTTGGTGACCATGCTTATGGATGCAGAGAAGCTACTTCGTGAATGCAGTCACTTACCAATGAATGTGATGAAAAGGGACACAAACACCGGTGGCTGCACTCAAAGATGGAAGAGGAAAATGAAGAGGTGATAGTAAATGAAATCTTTGACCCTACCTATCACAATTATCTAGAACCTCGTAGTTGAAGAGCATAACACTAGCGCTATCCTCTAAAACTGTAAGTAGCATTAGAAAATGATAAAGATATTAAAAATAAAATAAGATGATTCATAATCCAAATTACAACAGTTTGGTACACAAAGGACGCCACACCCCTTCTCTTCCATTCACCACAGACAGCTTCAGGATAGAGCCCCACCTCCATTTAGTAACACAATGGCAAAATAAATTCGAAGCTAACACATTTTCTATTTAACAAAAACAAAGATATTATAATATTCAAAAGTGAACATTATTTAATGATAAATTAAGCGAATATTTAGAAATACAGATTGAAAATAAGTAGCTATAGCTATCAATTGTAAGTCTACATAAATTTATTCTACTGGAGGCCTCGTAACTTTGATTGTTCATAGATCTTCTGTTTTTTGTTTCTTATTCTTCCTTTGATGTATTTGCTTTTTTTCTTTGTATTTTCTATTGTTCTTATTTATTCTCTCCTGCATTTCCTTAGCTATAAAGCTATAACAATAGTAGAATATACGACAGGAGACAGCAGCTCAGGTTGATGGTGAAGCAGAAGTAGATGACAAGATTCTGAAAAGAAAATATCTGTAAATATACAAATATTTCATGAAACCAAGTAGAATATGATAAATTATTAGAAAAATGAATAGCTACATGTATAAAGCACGAATTGAAATTATTTATCAGTTACACGATTAACAGCAAGAACAGAAAACATTAAAGAGAAATGAAGACCAAATTCGACAGAAGAGGCTCAAAAAAAAGGGATCAAACAAAAGAAAAAAAAGGGATCAAACAAAAGAAAAAAAAGGGATCAAACAAAAGAAAAAAAAGGAATCAAACAAAAGAAAAAAAAGGGATCAAACAAAAGAAAAAAAGGGATCAAACAAAAGAAAAAAAGGGATCAAACAAAAGAAAAAAGAGGGATCGAAAAAAATAAAAAAGAGGGATCGATAAAAAGAAAGGGATCAAACAAAAGAAAGGGATCAAACAAAAGAAAAAAAGGGATCAAACAAAAGAAAAAAAGGGATCAAACAAAAGAAAGAAAAGGGTCAAACAAAAGGAAGAAAAGGGTCAAACAAAAGAAAGAAAAGGATCAAACAAAAAGAAAGAAAAGGATCAAACAAAAGAAAGAAAAGGATCAAACAAAAGAAAAAAGAGGGATCGAAAAAAAGAAAAAAGAGGGATCGAAAAAAGAAAGGGATCAAACAAAAGAAAGGGATCAAACAAAAGAAAAAAAAGGATCAAACAAAAGAAAAAAGGGATCAAACAAAAGAAAGAAAAGGGATCAAACAAAAGAAAGAAAAGGGTCAAACAAAAGAAAGAAGAGGGTCAAACAAAAGAAAGAAAAGGATCAAACAAAAGAAAGAAAAGGATCAAACAAAAGAAAGAAAAGGATCAAACAAAAGAAGAGAAAAGGATCAAACAAAAGAAAAAAAGGGATCAAACAAAAGAAAAAAGAGGGATCGAAAAAAAGAAAGGGATCGAAAAAAAGAAAGGGAACGAGAAAAAGAAAGGGATCGAAAAAAAGAAAGGGATCAAACAAAAGAAAGGGATCAAACAAAAGAAAGGGATCAAAAGAAAGAAAAAAAGGGATCAAAAGAAAGAAAAGGGTCACACAAAAGAAAGAAAAGGGTCAAACAAAAGAAAGAAAAGGGTCAAACAAAAGAAAGAAAAGGGGTCAAACAAAAGAAAAAAGAGGGGTCAAACAAAAGAAAAAAGAGGGGTCAAACAAAAGAAAGGGATCAAACAAAAGAAAAAAAGGGATCAAACAAAAGAAGAGAAAAGGATCAAACAAAAGAAGAGAAGAGAATCAAACAAAATAAGAGAAAAGGATCAAACAAAAGAAGAGAAAAGGATCAAACAAAAGAAAGAAAAAGATCAAACAAAAGAAGAGAAAAAGATCAAACAAAAGAAGAGAAAAGGATCAAACAAAAGAAGAGAAAAGGATCAAACAAAAAAAGAGAAAAGGATCAAACAAAAAAAGAGAAGGATCAAACAAAAAAAGAGAAAAGGATCAAACAAAAAAAGAGAAAAGGATCAAACAAAAAAAGAGAAAAGGATCAAACAAAAAAAGAGAAAAGGATCAAACAAAAAAAGAGAAAAGGATCAAACAAAAAAAGAGAAAAGGATCAAACAAAAAAAGAGAAAAGGATCAAACAAAAAAAGAGAAAAGGATCAAACAAAGGATCAAACAAAAGAAGAGAAAAGGATCAAACAAAAGAAGCGAAAAGGATCAAACAAAAGAAGAGAAAAGGATCAAACAAAAGAAGAGAAAAGGATCAAACAAAAGAAGAGAAAAGGATCAAACAAAAGAAGAGAAAAGGATCAAACAAAAGAAGAGAAAAGGATCAAACAAAAGAAGAGAAAAGGATCAAACAAAAGAAGAGAAAAGGATCAAACAAAAGAAGAGAAAAGGATCAAACAAAAGAAGAGAAAAGGATCAAACAAAAGAAGAGAAAAGGATCAAACAAAAGAAGAGAAAAGGATCAAACAAAAGAAGAGAAAAGGATCAAACAAAAGAAGAGAAAAGGATCAAACAAAAGAAAGAAAAGGATCAAACAAAAGAAAGAAAAGGATCAAACAAAAGAAGAGAAAAGGATCAAACAAAAAAGAGAGAAAAGGATCAAATAAAAAAAGAGAGAAAAGGATCAAATAAAAAAAGAGAGAAAGTTATCAAATAAAAAAAGAGAGAAAGGGATCAAATAAAAAAAGAGAGAAAGGGAACAAATAAAAAAAGAGAGAAAGGGAACAAATAAAAAAAGAGAGAAAGGGAACAAATAAAAAAAGAGAGAAAGGGAACAAATAAAAAAGAGAGAAAGGGAACAAATGAAAAAGAGAGAAAGGGAACAAATAAAAAAGAGAGAAAGGGAACAAATAAAAAAGAGCAAAGGACTCGACAAAAAGAGCAAAGGACTCGACAAAAAGTGTTAAATTGATACTTCACCCTATACCCAGTTCTATGTTCTAATACCCCCCCCCCCCCCATCTTTATAAATGTTAAATTGATACTTTACCCTATATCCAGTTCAATGTTCAAAGGGGCACACAGACATTGTAAAGTGGCACACAGACATTGTAAAGTGGCACACAGACATTGTAAAGGCACACACAGACATTGTAAAGGCGCACACAGACATTGTAAAGGAGCACACTGACATTGTAAAGGGGCACACTGACATTGTAAAGGGGCACACAGACATTATAAAGGAACACACAGACATTATAAAGGAGCACACAGACATTGTGAAGGAGCACAATGACATTGTAAAGGGGCACACAGACATTGTAAAGGAGCACACAGACATTGTAAAGGAGCACACAGACATTGTAAAGGAGCACACAGACATTGTAAAGGGGCACACAGACATTGTAAAGGGGCACACAGACATTGTAAAGGGGCACACAGACATTGTAAAGGGGCACACAGTCATTATAAAGGGGCACACAGACATTGTAAACTAGCATACTGACATCGTAAAGCCCTTGAATAAGTAATAAGTATAGCTAATTTACGTTTCCCCCAGTTTCCCCCAAATTTTTTTTTTTTCAGTTTCCCCCATGTTTCCCCATTTTGGGGGAAACCTACCTTCCCAACTCTGTACTTTACTCTACATCCAGTTATAATAATATGGCTGATCGACCAATATTTTCTTAATTTACCACCAAAAATTAATGTTAACATAGGAATAAAAAGCTAAAGATTCGCTGACTTCTGACATCAAGTCGGTGGAATTTACCATGAAATACGGTCTGGGTCCCTGTCGAGTTAAATAAGATTTTCTAAAAAAAAGTTACTAGTTCATTAGAAGTGACTATTTTTTTTACCCTGGCAATTACATTACTTATATACTTATACTATTAAATAAGTACAGTGCACTTTACTAAGTACACTTCAACTAAAAGGGCACTGTACATAATTGCACTAGTAGGTAGAATAATAATCAAACAAAAAAGTCAAAAATGAGGATTAAATGTTAAAAATGTCCCATATTCGGCAGGCCAGAACTGGATATTCTCGCCAATCTATAAATATTCAAAGAACATCAACCCATTGTAACTGGAGTTTAATACAAATACTAATTGAATAACTAAAAGAGGAATTACCTATCTTTGACATAAATACTATGATAAACACACAAACATTTCAAAAAAACATCATACTTACAAGATGGCGATGCTGGTGATATTATGATTGCCAGTGTCCTTCGGAGAATCTAGCTTCCCAACCATCTAGCGTTTCCCTCCATCTTGCACATGTAGCCTTATAGTAAATATTATATTTTGTGAAAAGTACTGTATATTTAGACATACTAAGTTTAGCTGTAAGCCTGTAACTAGTAACTAACTATTAATCTAGAAAAATAATTAGTGGAGGTGTGAAGGATCATGTATAACAGTATGTCAGTTAAGGCCAATTAATTGGATTAGATTTTTTATTTTAAAAACTCAAATCTCAGATATGTCTAATTGGTTTTAAATTTTGAATTAATTACAATGTTCCCTTGTTAATTTTGGCTTGAAATCTTCAAAAAATGAGCCAAATTGGCTTAGCTCAAAAATTTTGTGAAATTTTGGCCCATAAATTGGCTCACAATTTTCCAGCCTCTTAAATATAGCAAGTCTGGACATGCTTTATAATCTGGAGCCTCAATAGTCACCAGATAAACTTCACAGCTTCATGCATCTTTTGCAAACTGCCAGTTTGCAAACTGGCAAGATACTCTTATTATATTACTCTTAGCTCTACAAGTCTTAGGAGTTAGGACTACAAGTCTACAACAATAAATTTCCAGTCTGTATTTGGTGCAGAAAATTCCACTGACTTAGAAAAAGCTTAAAAAATCCACCATACATTTTCAGTAGTTTGGCTGATCCACTAACATTTTACCCATTTTCCCTCCAAAAGTTAATGGTAACATAGGAATAAATAGCTAAAAATGATAAAATCCACTCAGACCACTGACTTTGCTAGAATATTATTTTAAAGAGGAAAAAATTCCACCAACATGTCAGTGGAATTTACAATGAATTTATGAAATACAGACTGGTGTGAAATTTGAATTCAGCCATCGGCCATCAGTTGCCCAGTCTGCAGAAATTAGAATATGGAACATTTTCCCCAAGACTCTCTGCGGGAGTTTTTGATTAAATTTTTAGAAATTTGAGATCTCTGCGGGAGATCTCGAATTAATTCCTATGTTACCATTAATTTAGCTGCGGGAGATTTTGAATTGATTCCTTTGTTACCATTAATTTAGCTGTGGGAGATTCTGAATCTCAGAATCTGCTACTGAGAGTGAGAGTCAGAGAGTAACTGTCTCAGCGTCTCTCAATTTATAATCTCTGCGGGACTCGGGAGAAGAAACACATTCTGCAGACTGGTCACTTGTAGACTGTTTCAAACTTCTAGACTAGGCACCAAGGTCTCACTCTGGAAAAAGTAGTCTTTTTTGATATATTAGCTAATTACTGTTGGAGTTTAACAAACCTTAAAATACAATAATAAATTAGGTAATGGATGGGAACTGTATAATCTGCAGCATTTAGTCTCAAAATTTATCTGTTAGCCTATGGTATAGCCTAATTGGTATTTTCCAGAGTGGGCACTAGGCCACTAGCCTGCTTTAGCCTTAAAGTTTTTTTAACTTGTCTAAATTCTAAAGTCTGGCACCCAAATAAAATAGTATGTCTCATAAACTCACCATTTGTCTCTCCAGCTAGCTCTCTCCAAAATTCAACATATTCTCTCTAAAATGATCAAATTATCATTAATTCTCTCCTAAATAACATTTTAGCATAGGAGAAAAATAGATGAAGCTCCCCATTTGCAATTGAAGGACTCAAAATGACTGTCACAAACTCGCCATTAAAATGGCAAGTATGGACATGCAATATTACCTGGAAGTCTTAGTCTGCAGAACATGGGATATTTTAAACCAGACTGCATTTAAACCAGTCTGCAGAATATGGAACATTTTTCCAAGACTATCTGCGGGAGTTTTTGATTGAATTTTAGAAATTTGAGATCTCTGCGGGAGATCTTGAATTAATTCTTATGTTACCACTAATTTAGCTGCAGGAGATTTTGAATTAATTCTTATGTTACCATTAATTTACCTGCGGTAGATTCTGAATCTGCTACTAGCCTACTGAGAGTAAGAGAGTAACTGTCTCTCAAATTAAAATCTCTACGGGAGAAGAGACACATTCTGCAGACTAGGACTGCAACAGTCTCAAGTTTAGTCTGCAGGAACTGGACTCAACTGGTAATTTGGTAAACTGTCTCAAAGAGATCTTCTATTTTAGCTTTTGTTTTCAGTAAAAAGTTAAGAATACATATGAATATAGGAAGAAAATAAGGATTGTTTGCACAGATTACAGAAAATGTTAAATATCCCATATTCTACAGACTGGATTTTTTCACTTTGAGTGCGCAGTGTGAACAATTATTAATGTATTTTACTGAAAACAGAAGCCAAAATAGAGGATTTCTTGGAGAACAGTTTACCAGTTCCTGCAGTCTGGTAAAGTTGAGGATATTAAATTCTTTGAGTGAAGCCTGTGAAGGTAAATGAAGTAACTAGCTACTAACTATTTCTACCTAGGTACCTATGAATGTGAAGATCATCTTTTGAGTGTTTATGGTACAGTGGTAATTAAGCTCTAGGTTGCTAGAATACTGTAATCCTCTATATAAAGTAGGTAGGTAAGTAGTGAATCATTGTCTTCAACTAACAAACTCAGGTGCCCAGAGGGGAAAGAGCCACAAACATACTTTGAATTAAAATCAAGAGCCAGTCTACTAATATTGTAAGCTTAGGAATAGCTTCCTTAAGGGCATGAGCTATATAAAATACCTAAAACATTTAATAAGTTATAGTATTCGATATAAAACCTTATTGCGATTGCAACACTCTAGTCTGAAAGAAATGACATAATGATGGCGCGTGATATTGTAAACAAACTGATATTTACCTGAAAAGAATAATTAGATTACCCTAAAATTCAAAAATCTTTCGTAGGAATAATTCAATCAAATATATTAGGGATTTATTAAAATCCCTAGATAATAAATTAATCCATGATTAATTGCTCATTTAATTGACAAAAAATGAAATCACTACCTTCAATATACTCCTTTATAACCCATATAACAATTTAGAATACCAATAGAAATGATCTCATAAATTATGAAAATGAAGTTTATATTGTTGCGTCTCTGATGATTTGAGAAACATATAAACCCAATTCACAGTGATATATTGACTTTTATCGGATTGTTGTGTTGATATAAGAAAGAAAGGATTATTTTTTATTCTCGTAATATTCTTTTCAAATTTGAAAAAGAGACGATATAAAATATTTGCCATGGAAAAGACTAAAATCTAACAGGTAATACAATTAATTTAAAAAAAAAACATGCCAAAATATATAGGAAATAAAACATTTTAGAAATGATGTGTGACTTATTCTCAAACATTTTTGCTTCATCTTTCAGATGCAATCATCCGATTTCAAATTAAATAATTCAGTCAAAAGTTAATTGAGAAAGAATAATTCAATATTTTTTCAAATCGAAGTTTATCTAAAAACTTGAATTCTATAATTTAAAACCAATATTAAAGTTTATGAATAACTCCCAAACTTTTGAGAATTATATGAACTTTATGTATTTATTACTCAGCTTTCCGAACCGAGGCAGAACCACCTTCCACCCGTGGTTGCGGGTAGGGTTCACACACAGCGAAAAGTAGTCTTCGGGATCAACTCGACTTATCCCTCAAAGGAATTTAAAAGTCTCAATGAGTTGACCCCTCAAACGTCGTTGCTCAAGCGTGAAGAGGCCTGGGTCATCTAACCGACGTGCGTATCCCTTGGATTGGATTTCAGGTACAAGTTTAGTCGCCATCGATTGCACCCGTTCCAACAGCTGTACATCAGTTCGCAATGTCGGTGACCAGAACTGGACCGCAAACTCCAAAAGAAGTCTTACCAGAGAGTTACAGCGTGAAGACTGTCTCTAAGATCTTGCTTGCTCTCTTCTTTAATAATCTCTAATAATCTCTTCTTTAATCTTTAATAAGATTTTAAGAATTTTTTTATGTGATAAAAGTTATTAGCAAAAAACTCAAACAAATGTTTTGAAGCCTATTTCGAGTAGATTTCGACCATTGAAATAATCATTCATATATTAAATAGATGTAGATTTTTTTCTTCTTTATGAACATTAAATCAGATTTTTTAAATACAGTATAGGAAAAAAGTTATTTGCAGAAAACTTTTTTTTCAATAGCGCTCATCTTGACCCTATTTATTTTATCTTGACCCCATTTATTTTTTAGATATCTCAAAAATCACTCAGTTGACTCACACTTGAGATATGTTTCTTATCGTAGCTATTACTAAGGGACATATAACCGTAGACTTATCTAATAGGCCTATAGGCAGAGATGGGAGAAAAGTACCTACATCAAAAGTACTTGAGTACATACTAAGCAAAAGTACTCGTGAATCAATGTACTTGAAGTAATTGCCCAAGTACTCATATAAAAAAGTACTTTCAAAGCACAAGTACCAAGTACTTTTCAAAGTACTTTCAAATACAAAGTATATTTACTATATAGTTTATAAACTAATAAGTCATATATGGACCATATGATGGAGTCTCCGTTTTTCACGGGAATTAACAAAATTGTTTAATTTGATTAGAAAATAAAAATTTCCTTGATCATCACATCGACTATTTTCTCTGATAGTACATCATCACAGTGACTCTTTTCTCTGATAGTACATCATCACAGTGACTCTTTTCCCTGACAATACATCATCACAGTGACTCTTTTCTCTGATAGTACATCATCACAGTTACTCTTTTCTATGATAGTACATCATCACAGTGACTCTTTTCTCTGATAGTACATCATCCCAGTGACTCTTTTCTCTGATAGTACATCATCACAGTGACTCTTTTCTCTGATAGTACATCATCACAGTGACTTTTTTCTCTGATAGTACATCATCACAGTGACTCTTTTCTCTGATAGTACATCATCACAGTGACTCTTTTTTCTGATAGTACATCATCAAAGTGACTCTTTCATCTGATACAACATCATCACAGTGACTCTTTTCTCTGATAGTACATCATCACAGTGACTCTTTTCTCTGATAGTACATCATCACAGTGACTCTTTTCTCTGATAGTACATCATCACAGTGACTCTATTCTCTGATAGTACATCATCACAGTGACTCTTTTCTCTTATAGTGCATCATCACAGTGACTCTTTTCTCTGATAGTACATCATCACAGTTACTCTTTTCTCTGATAGTACATCATCACAGTGACTCTTTTCTCTGATAGTACATCATCACAGTGACTCTTTTCTCTGATAGTACATCATCCCAGTTACTCTTTTCTCTGATAGTACACCATCACAGTGACTCTTTTCTCTGATAGTACATTATCACAGTGACTCTTTTTTCTGATAGTACATCATCAAAGTGACTCTTTCATCTGATACAGCATCATCACAGTGACTCTTTTCTCTGATAGTACATCATCACAGTGACTTTTTTCTCTGATAGAACGTCATCTCAGTGACTCTTTTCTCTGATAGTACATCAACACAGTGACTCTTTTCTCTGATAATACATCATCACAGTGACTTTTTTCTCTGATAGCATGTCATTACAGTGACTCTTTTCTCTGATAATACATCATCACAGTGACTCTTTTCTCTGATAGTACATCATCACACACAGTGACTCTATTCTCTGACAATACATGATCACAGTGACTCTTTTTTCTGATAGTACATCATCACAGTGACTCTTTTCTCTGATAGTACATCATCACAGTGACTCTTTTCTGTGATAGTAAATCATCACAGTGACTCTTTTCTCTGATAGTACATCATTACAGTGACTCTTTTCTCTGATAGTACATCGTCACAGTGACTCTTTTCTTTGACAATACATCATCACAGTGACTCTTTTCTCTGATAGTACATCATCACAGTGACTTTTTTCTCTGATAGTACATCATCACAGTGACTCTTTTCTGTGATAGTAAATCATCACAGTGACTCTTTTTTATGATAGTACATCATCAAAGTGACTCTTTTATCTGATACAACATCATCACAGTGACTCTTTTCTCTGATAGTACATCATCACAGTGACCTTTTCTCTGATAGTACATTATCACAGTGACTCCTTTCTCTGATAGTACATCATCACAGTGATTCTTTTCTCTGATAGTACATCATTACAGTTTTACTCTTTTCTTGGATAGTACATCATCACAGTGACTCTTTTCTCTGATAGTACATCAGCACAGTGACTCTTTTCTCTGATAATACATCATCACAGTGACTTTTTTCTCTGATAGTACATCATCACAGTGATTCTTTTCTCTGATAGTACATCATTACAGTTACTCTTTTCTTGGATAGTACATCATCACAGTGACGCTTTTCTCTGATAGTACATCAGCACAGTGACTCTTTTCTCTGATAGTACATCATCACAGTGACTTTTTTCTCTGATAGTACATCATCATAGTGACTCTTTTTTATGATAGTACATCATCAAAGTGACTCTTTTCTCTGATAGTACATCAGCACAGTGACTTTTTTTCTGCAGAAAGCCTTCCAGAAGCTCCATCGGACCAATCAGGACAACCCAAGGTGTGTTAGCAACTTCGGATGCCGACATCGTCACCTAACTCAACAGTTATTTCGTCAGTGTCTTCACCAGGGAGGATGCGCTTGGCACCCATGACCCCGTAGTTTACTACGAGGGACGAATGCCCCTGACTGAGATTGTTGGTACTGTTTAGGAAGTAGTTTACAAACTTGGCCAGCTGCACCCTAACAAGGCAGTTGGTCCTGATGTATTCTTACCGACAGTGATGAAGAACGTGAAGGATGGTTTGGCGGCACATCTCCAACAGATATTCAATGTCTCTTTGGAGTCGGGCGAGGTCGCCGACAACATGAGGATCGCGGATGTAACCCCAATTTTCATGACAGGTGAGACCACAGACAGTAGTAACTACAGGCCAATTAGTTTGACACCGGTTCCTGGAAAATTGCTTGCATCCATCATCAAGGATAGAATTGTGGATCACCTGGAAGAACACCAGCTCATAGGAAAGAGTCAGCATGGCTTTCTTCGCGAGAAGTCATGCCTGACAAACTTAGTAGAGTTCTTCTACTAGGTTCTTCAGGAGCATGACAAATCCAAAGCTGCTGACATCGTCTACCTTGATTTCAAGAAGGCATTTGACAAGGTACCTCACAAGAGGTTAATGGCGAAAATAGCAGCTATTGGTGTGAGTGGTCGAGTCCTACAATGGATAAGGTTATGGCTAAATAACATACGACAAAGAGTTGTGGTCAATATTGTGGCCTCTGTGTGGAGCTCCGTAACCAGCGGAATTCCCCAGGTTTCAGTCCTTAGTCCTCTGCTCTTTGTTATTTAGATAAATGACCTTGACGTAGGACTCGTCAGTAGGGTATCAAAGTTTGCTGATGATACAAAGATTGGCATCAACGCTGCAAGTTCAAAGGCCATCGGACAACTCCAACGTGATCTTTTCAAGATCGGAGAATGGTCGGAAAAGTGGCAGATGCCCTTCAATGTGAACAAGTGTAGAGTACTTCATGCTGTTCATAGGAACGCTGAAGCTGCCTACACGCTACTTGGAGCCCCAATAGGACCCACTGATGTATAGGAGGATCTTGGAGTTATGATCACCAGGGATCTAAAGTTCTCTCAACAGTGCCTGGAAGCTGAGAAAAGAGTAAGCAAGATCTTAGGGTACATGAAGAGGCATTTCAGATACAGAAACAGAGAGACAGTCCTCACGTTGTAACTCTCTGGTAAGACCTATTTTGGAGTTTGCGGTCCAGTTCTGGTCACCGACATTGCGAACTGATGTACAGCTGTTGGAACGGGTGCAAGCGAGGGCGACTAAACTTGTACCTGAAATCCGATCCATGGGATACGCACGTCGGTTAGATGACCCAGGCCTCTTCACGCTTGAGCAGCGACGTATGAGGGGTCAACTCATTGAGACTTTTAAGATCCTTTGAGGGATAAGTCGAGTTGATCCTGAAGACTACGTTTCGCTGTGTGTGAACCCCACCTGCAACCACGGGTAGAAGGTGGTTCTGCCTCGGTTCACCACTGCTCAGCTGGAGAACTCCATGCTGGTAAAGATTTGTAATGTTTGGAACAGATTACCAGAAAATGTTGTCAGCAGGCTAACTGTTGGCACATACAAAAGGCGACTTGACTGGATACTCAGTGAGCTGGCTTACTGAACTGTCAAGCGCCTCCCTGACTTGACCTCGGAGTTGAGATGAGAGTCTTAGCTATCTTGTCTGATAGCAATCTTCATCACATCATCACATTTACTCTTTTCTCTGATAGTACATCACAGTGACTCGTTTCTCTGATAGTACATCATCACATTTACTCTTTCCTCTGATAGTATATCATCGCATAATACGAAATTTAGAGACGTTCGACTAATTGAAAACCTCTTATATTTCGAATCAAGAGAAATTGAAAAAAAAAAATCACGAATTAAATAAATTTTGATAAGGTTTTTAAACATTATTTTGAAATCAGATTTCCAAAAAATTAGTTAATGAAGGAGTAATGAGGTCAAACTCGCATCGACCCGGTGTCCGAAAACTAATCGAGGGATTCGAAAAAATGTCAGACAACAAAAAGATGTGGATTGATGAGATCTTTCAAATAATAAAAAAGATTTCAATTTGGACATGAAACAAAAAATTTATTTAAGAAAAGGTTTTATTCAGGACATGCACAAACCAGTCATGCTAATCTAGTTAGCTCAGTAGATGTCAACCTCATTTCGTGGTGTGTTTCAGAAAGAAAAGAGAGGGAGAGGTTAGTCATGGCAAGATGAAATGAAGAGAGAAATTTATTATGCTTTAGCGAAGGGTGATGTGTGTGGAGTGAATGGTGACAATAAATAATGAGATCATATATACTGGTGCGATTGGTGATGAATGGATGGAAGATATTGCATTATGTGAGAATGGGTTGTTTGCAAGCGAAGTTAAAGGACGGGAAGAAAATGTAATTTTAGGTTTTTGACTTATTTTGTGGAGGAATTATGTAGATTGAAAGGAGATTAATAGTGTAAATAGACCGACTTAGATTGAGAAATTAAAACACCATAAGTGTAATCTGAGGATGATTGAAGTGATAGTGAGGATGTTTGAGGGTGATTGGAGTGAAATATGGAGGGGAAGGCAACAAATATGGGAGAGTTTGAGGTTAGAAGTGTTATTTAGCAGGGTGTGGCTAGAGTTCCCACAGTTGTTTGAGATGGTAATTGGAATGATTATTGAGAAGTGAATTAGAATATAGAAATGCAAGTGTGAGAGTGCAAGTGTTGTTATAAGCTGAGGGTTTGATGATGGGTGTTGGTGGTAGACAGTTAGGGATGTGGATTCGTGGAAGTGAGAAGATAGAAGAGTTAACGTTGAAGACTAAGTGGATGTAGAAGGCGAGGCGATGGAGGAGGAAGAGTTGACAATAACGGGAATGAAAGAAAACGGTGCAGATCACAAGGCAAGATTCCGGCGATTGATCCCGATTCTACGTGGGTCCACCAAAAATTCTAAAAGGCATATTAGGGGTCCACGAGCCGGGAAAAGTTGAGAACCCCTGGTCTACATATTCAGTAACTTTAGTTTAGTATTTTTTATTATTTCCTACTAGCTGTATAACTAATCATATTAATATTTTGAAAATATATTTATTTCTTTTAATTTCAATTTCGAGCAAATTTTAGAGCACATACATTCTGGGCATTTGCATTTTAGGGCACATGCATTCCCTTCGCAACTGCGTTTTCAAACACCGCTGGAAAAAAAACACATATTGACATGTGTTCACACTTGCGTATTTTTAACGGTGAAAGAAAATTCAAACAAACTTTCTTCTCCCATTTAGTACATTCTTCTCGATGTTTCTTCTCTCAAAAATCTTCTTGCTCTTATTTAGTACATTCTTCTCAATCTTTCTTCTCTCAAAAATCTTCCTGCTCTCATTTAGTACATTCTTCTCAATCTTTCTACTCTCACAAATCTTCCTGCTCTCATTTAGTACATTCTTCTCAATCTTTCTACTCTCACAAATCTTCCTGCTCTCATTTAGTACATTCTTCTCAATCTTTCTTCTCTCACAAATCTTCCTGCTCTCATTTAGTACATTCTTCTCAATCTTTCTTCTCTCAAAAATCTTCCTGCTCTCATTTAGTACATTCTTCTCAATCTTTCTACTCTCACAAATCTTCCTGCTCCCATTTAGTACATTCTTCTCAATCTTTCTTCTCTCACAAATCTTCCTGCTCTTATTTAGTACATTCTTCTCAATCTTTCTTCTCTCAAAAATCTTCCTGCTCTCATTTAGTACATTCTTCTCAATCTTTCTACTCTCACAAATCTTCCTGCTCTCATTTAGTACATCCTTCTCGATCTTTCTTCTCGCATTAAGTATAACAGTTATAAAAAAATCAAGGATGACTAATTTACCTACGGCACTACCTACATATCAACTCCGGCACAAACATTCAAACGGACACGCACACAGAGAACTAAGAATTAATAAAGAAAAGTAAATTGGCATTCTAGGGTATGTTCGGAATTATCGAACAGTTCCACATTACGATCATTCCGAACTTACCTACCTATTACAGCTCTAACACTTGTGATCATGCCCTGAATTGCCTTGGACCATTGTTACGTGGGTAAAAATTGATAACCATTTTAGACAATTGTTTTTCGTCATATTTTAGTCAAAAATACTCTGTATGTATGCTATCCTAGCAGAAAAATACGATAATGTGAACGAAACAATAGATATTCAAATCCAGCTAAAATTCTTGCGTTTATATTCGTATTTTACTTGTATTTTAGCAGGAGACTGAGCCATAGTGGCTATCTTCAATCATTATTAATCCGTAATAATCATTATTAATCCTTAATAATCATTATTAATCCTTAATAATCATTATTAATCCTTAATAATCATTATTAATCCTTAATAATCATTATTAATCCTTAATAATCATTATTAATCATTATTAATCCTAAATAATCATTATTAATCATAAATAATCACTATTAATCCTTAAAATCATTATTAATCATTAATAATCATTAATAATCATTAATAATCATTAATAATCATTAATAATCATTACTAATCATTACTAATCGTTACTAATCATTACTAATCATTACTAATCATTACTAATTATTACTAATCATTACTAATCATTATTAATCATTTTTAATCATTTTTAATCATTTATAATCATTTTTAATCAATAATAATCATTATTAATCATTATTAATTATCTTAAATCACTTTTAATCATTTTTAATCATAATGAATCATAACTAATCATTGCTAATCATTACTATATAATCATTATCAATTATTAATCATTATCATTCATTATCAGTCATTAATAACCATTATCAACCAATAATTATTAATAATAATCAATAATAATCATTATTAATCATTAATAATCATTATTAATCATTAATAATCCATAATAATCCTTATTAATCCATAATAATAATTAATAATCATTATTAATCGTTAAAAATTAATATTAATCGCTGATAATCGCTAATAATCATTAATAATCGATAATAATCATTAATAACCATTAATAATCAAAAATAAGCACTATTAATCACTATTAATCATTATCATTCTACTTCAATATTTATTAATCTCCATTAATCCTCATCAATAATTATTATTCATAATCAATCATAATCAGCCATAATCAGTCGTAATCAGCAGTAATCAGTCATAATGAATCAATCATAATCAGTCATAATCTTTTATAATCTGTCATAATCAGTCTTAATGAATCTATCATAATTAACAGTCATAATAAGTTATAATTAGTCATAATGAATCAATCATAATAGTCATAATGAATCAATCATAATCAGTCATAATGAATCAATCATAATCAGTCATAATCAGTCTTAATGAATCAACAATACCGTGGCAAAATTGCTGTGGCTCAATATTGATATTACTAATACATCAGAGTTGATTCTGATCCATTGATGAGATATCCCAAACATTTAATATACAAGATTTAATGTCTCATTCTTGAGGACCATTTCTACGTTTTCTCAATTTAGAACCACCCAATCATAGAGATGCAAATCATAAGTTTTGTGGATTACTACTTAAACATCTCTGGCGAAGCATCTAATTAAACACAATTTATAAAAAAAATAAAAATAGTATATTTAAAATTTTTAGTAGGGGCTCAAAATTAAGTCAGGTGAGTCAAATCAGTTTTGAGCCACAAAGAATTTTTTTTTCAAGTCCATAAATCATTTCAATAGGCCTTCTAGAACATACAGTCAAAACTTGGATTTTCTATGAGCTCTGGATTACGCTATATTAGGGTGGCTCAAAATCGACGAGGCACAAGCCGAGTAAAACCTGCAGAAATACTGGTAACACTTAGCAGAAAAAAAAAATTGATAATGAAAAATAATCACTATCAATCATAATCAAAAACCTTCATTAGTCCTCATTAGTAATTATTATTCACAATTAATCATAATTAAACGTAATCAATAATAATCATTCATAGTCAATCATAATCAATTAATCAATCAATAATAATCAATCATAATCAATCAATCATACCGTGGCTCAAAAGTGCTGTGGCTCAAATTGGCATGGCTCAAAATTGACGCGGCTCAATATTGATAATACTAATGCAACAAAGTTGATTCTGATCCATTGATGAGATATCCCATACATTTAATATACAAGATTTTAATGGCTCATTCTTGAGGACCATTCCTACGTTTTCTCAATTTAGAACCACCCATTCATAGAGATGCAAATCATAAGTTTTGTGGATTTTACTTAAACATCTCTGGCATAGCATCTAATTAAACACAATTTATAAAAAAATAAGAATAGAATATATGAAATTTTAGTAGGGGCTCAAAATTGATTCATGTGAGTCGAATCACTTTTGAGCCGGAAATTATTTAATTGATTTTTTTATATTTCAAGTTCATAAATCATTTCAGTAGGCCTTCTAGAACATACAGTCAAAATTTGGATCTTCTATGAGCTCTGGATAACGCTATATTAGGGTGGCTCAAAATCGGCGAGGCACTTAACCTGATTTATTTCCTATCCATCGCGAATTGTTTCCAGGATAGAACCTCTTGGACTAGGTATCGTATTGAAGCTTAATACATTAAGATTTTGAACAAAAGTTACCAGACACTTTTTTTTAATATACTTGATCCTTAACCCATTTCTTGTTTGCCATTGGCAACAAAGACAATATTTACCGGTGTGTCCTATGTTCTAATCACATACTCTCATGATAACTTTGAATAGTTAAATCAAAATTCAAACTCTTGATCTGATTTGATATACAGGAAATATATAATGAAATTGTAAAAATGTCCTAATTTGTATATATCCCCATCGAATTACAAAGTGTAAATGTTGTCATTGTAACTGAATTATATCTATCGATAATCCCATGTCTTGAACATCTAATAAGGTAAATAACACATTAATTGAATATAAAATATTACTGAGCTGTTCATTAAGAATATTCTCGAAATGTATAGATATAGTTCAATTCAATAATTCAAAACAATAGTTAATTATTGCAGGTATTCTCGCTTAGTGTTGAATTTTTTTATTACTATAATATTAAATTAATTATTCTTTCGAGTTATTCATTTATTCATAGATATAATTTAATTATGTCAAGGGAATTCATCAATTTAAAACCACCAGAAGGAGTTCATGTCAGTGGCTCAGTCAGTTAGCAGCAATAAATAAACTAAGTACAATACAAAGTTGAAAATTGATCATACTTTTCTCATTTGAAGTGTTTTCAACCTTCCAATTTGAACTTTAAATCTATATAAAGGAGTCCATCTCAAAACCTTAACTCGGTCTAAACATACCAATCGGTCAGACAAACTTCTTAGAGTACTTTCGTACAGCTTTTATTTAGAGTTAGAATCATTTTCAAAACTTTCCACTCTACATTCTTCAAATTTTCCTTGAGTGAAAGTTTTTTTAAACACTTGTTTTTAGCACTAAAAATTCAAGGATTGTTAAATTTAAATTATTCCGCAATGCAATAGCTATTCGGGTGAAGTATAATTATATATAATCTAGAGTCGTATTAAATTTATTAGAAAATACTTCACCAGATATATTGTTTTATGCACCTGCTTACTTTAAATCACAACTTAAATGTCTTGTGTAATGTGTATATCTGAGAGGTGGAACATTGTTTTATATTTGACTTTCATAGTTTTTAGTAAAATGATTGCACGTTCATAAATAGATTACATTTCTATTTCCAGTATCTCAGAGTCTTTGAATAGCTAAACAATATTATTGTATGTCTTCAAACATAAAATCAATGTCCAAAAGATTACTTTAAATTTAAGTAATTTTCAAGATTATAAATTTTGAAAAAGGTTTGTTAGAACGACCTTCTTTATTTTAAAAGATTATGTTGATGAATTTTCGATTGAGTTTAAATTACTTCAATTAATTATTAGTTATGACGACCAAATCTTATTAAAGAGATTTCATACAATGACAGAATACGATTGTGACAAAATGATATATTAAATTGAACTAATTAAAAAAACATTAGTAGTTCCCAGTGAAATATTGGTCAAGGAAAGTATTAAAGAAATAAATTCAAATTTGAATAATTTAGTACCATTCGTCCACCTATTAAAAGTTAACATTAATAAGATGTGAAAAAAGGCTCGGAACTTATCAAAATGGATTGAATATATTTTAGGAACATTATTGACAATGCATGATACATAAAATAAGATTCTATAGTTTCTTTGAAAAATATAATGTTCACGAAACAAGTACATGAAATTTTTTCGAAACCATTCTTTCAATTAAAATTATCTACAAATTTTGATGAAACGAATTAGTCTCCTGCATTTTGAATAATTCAGGTAGGAGAAATAATAATGTAATTTTTCAGGAATTTAAATTCATGCACCAAAAATTCAATGACAGTTCTAATTTCATTTTCAACTAACTATTTTTTTAAATTCTACGCACTCTCGTAAGTGGACTGTCATACGGAAAGGTGGGTGCCATAAGTCGTAAAATTGAATAGGAAAATTCAATTTCAATTTAATGGGTGAGAGAGATGAGGATTCCTCTGGCGGGCATTTAAATTATATTAATTCTTTTATTCATGTGGAATCTGATTTTGTGATCTGAATATAGCACAACTCCTTCACACAATTGATTTTACTCTGACATTGCCTTATTTTTATTTTTCCAGTGTGGAGGAGAGACCAGTTACAACTAACTATCGATTTCTTCTTTTATCTTGTAAATTCTAATGATTCTAAATCGTTTTTTATATCCTTGTTTATGTTTCCTTGCATGTAAGACAACTAAGAAGAGGAAAATAGAAGACATATGCAATTCTCAGTCCATAGATAAAATAAAATGAATTAATGCTACAGCCTACAACAATGAATTAATTTAAACCAACCGCGATCGAAATAGAAAATTGTTGTATTTTTTTTACATTTAACAATGGGAAAATAAAATAACATATAAGATTAAAAATGTCATTTCTATTCTTGTATGTACATCCAGCCACTGTTCTCATATTAATTATTATATGACTTCACTAAATATTGATATCTACATCCACTTATCTCTGAAATCAGTATTTTTTCATAATTAACGATACTTGTATAAACCTGAAAATTTTTGTTCCTTAATTGAATCTCTCATATGCTGCCAATTACAATTGTTCAGTCATAATCTATAAAATCAGGAACAATATACTATATTTTGATATACACCTAATTGGGATAAAAATATAGTAGTTCATAGATATACGAATTAGTAGTTTATAGATTGACGAATTAGTCAATATTTTTTTTGTAATTTGAATAGACAATACATTTTTCAGTGATAAGCGAGACAAATGCAATCCACACCGAAGTGAAAATTCCTTCAAGAAGCAAAATTCAGAGGTTGAATTCCCTGATGAGACTCGGTCCTTTAAATTCTCTCCTTCGCTGTGAGAGGATACCCTATCTGTATTGCAAGAGCCCTTTGCTGTTGATGCAAAGCAGATTTTAAAGGTCTTTGAATTTTATAGATTAAAAGGATATTGTTAGGCTGTGCGTTCCTGTGGGCTTTATATAGCAATTGACTCAAGTAAATATATTATATATAAGAATATTAGTTTACTCTCATTCCGCATTATAGATGTTTTTCTTCGCTCTAGGAGAGTTGTTATACTATTCCAATGGAATATTATGTGCATATTTTTTCAGTGATTATTTACTTTAATTTTTGAGCAAGTAAATATAACGGTCAACAAATGAACCAAGTAGATATTACAGACCATAAATTAAGCTAGTAAAGTTAACGGACCACAAATTAACAAAGTAAAGATTTAGGTAAATTAAGCTAGTAAAGAAAACGGGCCAGAAATATGGTAATTCAAAGAATTGATGAAAAACAAACTAGCTTCCTTCAGTTTTAATATAAATTTTCTTTAGCTTTTCTAAATGTACAACCTTATAATTGATAATGTTAATGATTATACACTATTAATGTAACTATTGGCTGAAGTTCTTCTCAGTAATATGAATGATTCATTTTAAGGTTACGAAGAACAACTAATTAAAAAATTGAAACAAATTTTTCTAAAATCCTTGTATAACGTATCTATGATTCCAAAATATTATTTCAATCCCAGTTAATGTTCAATATTAAGAATTTAACCAGGTAAAGATAACGGACCAGAAATGAAGCTAGTAAAGATAACGTACCAGAATTTAACCAAGTAAATTCTTGCTCCTTAATTTTTTATTGGATTTATTATAGAACAACTTCTTAGAATATTAAAACTATTCTTAAATCTTGTAATCTTTTAAAAAGCTAAATTTATTTAACTATTCAACATATCCCAAACTTGTTGTACAATAACAATTCAATCAACATATAAGTTAAAAGTTATGTACTTCATTTCAATTATCTAGTTACTCATATCACAACAAAGAAATCCAGTTGTCTCTAATGATTAAGAAAGTTACTGAGAAGAATTGTTTCACACAAGGAATTGAGGCTTGTATGAGTTAGTGTTAGGATTTAACTTCACTGTGAGAAAATTGTTTGAAACTTTCAGTGCTACAAAAATCTTCCAAATTTGATTAGTTAATTTTGCCAAAGGAAGTGAAGGAAACTAAAACATTTCTCCAATATTTTATCCTGCAAATTGAATGCTATACTGGATATAATGTAAACTTTTATTATTTTAATCTGTTTGAATTTGAAATAGAACCTCAATTATGTTTACATTGTACCTTTGCAATATCCTATAATATTTGTTATACATATAAGTAAACAAAACGTAAGTCGTAGAAGAGATAATTTGCCAGAGAATATGGAAAATTTCATGTTATAATGATATTCCACTTTATGATTTTATGAGTATATTTCTTGTTTTAGGATATTTAAGACTTAGAAAAGACTATTTTCAATTATTTTAAACATAGTTTTCTTGTAATTATTACCTCGAAACTGAGCATTTATACAATTTTAAATCTATGTAAATTATGAACTATAAGGATTAATTTATTGATTTAATCCTAATCGTTCTAAAATATAATCATTTGCATAATTAGAATTGCATAAGAATAACCGAAATAACTAATATCCGAGATTATATAATTATATATACCTGAAAATATTAGAATTCTTTCATTACCGTTTTGAGACATGCAAATTTACTTTAATTAAATCATTCAATAATTTATATTACTGTAATAAAAATATGTAGAAAAACAACAATGAAAGTTTTAAGTTTTAAGTATAACCAAATATAATCACTGAGCTCAGTTATAATGAATCTCTGTGATAATTACTTTTTCGTTATTCTTATGAATGATATTTACATTACTTTACATTCCACTATTAAATCATTTGGTCAATTTTTCAAAACATAACTGAATATCGAAGAAAACTTTCCGTAATGATTCCAGCAAAACTGGTTGCGAAGAAGAATTAACTCAGACGATATCTAGGAACATTTGGACAATATTTAGATTTAGCTCAAGTCAATTTAAATTTTATCCTTATAAACAAAAATACAAATAATCATAATATGATATTCATTATAAAATTTAGATTTTGAGTAATTATAATACTAAATTATTTTTAACATGGAATTGCAGTATATACACTTACAACAATGGGTTGGGAGAGGTGTGGTGTGTTCGGCTGCAGGGAGAAATCAATCATTGTGTCCCCTTTTTTGCTGAAAAGTTGCTGTCTTGGATTCTTGGGCAAAAACTCCCTTGATCAAAAATCTCCGTTTAAAAAAAAATAATAATAATCACTCCAGTCTCCAGTCTTTAGACAATGCTATATATCTTAGTAAAAAAAAACTGTTAAATGCTCCCAGTGCAAAAAAGGCCTACAATCAAAACCCGTATCACACCACTTTCTATTTCAAGTCAAACTATCAATGTCAAAATAAAAAAAAAATTGATATGAAATACTGGAAGACATCATCTTACAGTTAATATCGCAGTTATGCTGGCGATAGTGAAGATACTAGACTCATGATTAAAAATCAAAATACCTCAACTGATATTGAGCGTTCACACAACCTTTATTCTGCAATCCTATCGCATGTGTAGTAAAAAATAAACTGATTGTGATTGGCTAACAAGATATATAATTTTCTAAAAGGAAAATTCAGTTTACTTAGTGTAAAGACGTAACCATATTCATAGATCAATTGTTCGTTATTCTTGCAAATTAATACGCCATAGTATCTAGTTCCTCTAAAAAATTAACTTCACTAGTTTATGAATTCAAGCTGCCTCATTGGCCTTTCAAACAACTCAGGTGCAGGTCACATTTCTAATTAACCGAAAATTTGCTAGTTGAACTGTTTTCAGTCCAATCGACTATTGATGGTTTATGAAGTACATATTTGATTAATTGTTAACATTAATATTGTGTTAATTGAATTGGCATTTCTAATTATGTAAAATTAAAGTAGATAAAAAACCTAGGACTATATTTCGAACTATTCAAACTACCATATCTAATTTGAACATCAATTCCTTGTGGTGGTGATAAAATTAGTCAATAATCTATATTGTGAATATACTTTTCTCTGTTTTAAACATTAATTGCTGGATATAATTTAGTTCATTATTTCTAGTTTCCATAAATTTTCCAATGTAATATAAGGAACCTTATTTAAAAATTTCAGATTCTGTACTAAGGATTAAACGTTATTTACAGAATCGAAAATAAAAAATAAAATAGACAAGTTCTTAAAATGAACTCAGCTATAACTGAGACTGGATATCATTCCACGATTACACTTAGTATTTCAAAGATATTGATAGAAGATGAATGTTAATAATTAACCATATCTAACCCATTAATTGTGGGGGAACTTACCAGGGTGGAATATATCTGTGTGGAATATATCAGTCACCCATCCAATTCAACCATTTTTTGATTGTAGCATGCTCCATGGCTCTTTTGAATGGTGGTTGCCGCAAAACCAATAATTCCAACGTTTTAACAAAAACGAAACCAGTTTAAGAGAAAAATACAAGTTATGTTATAATTTATAGTTATGTTATATAAATAGCATTATACAGTGAAATCCAATTGGTTACTGGTTACTTAAATATTGGTTACTTCATTACTCAGAGCCACTTTATAGATCATTGAAATCTTGGAGAGAACTATATAGTTTTTGATGGATGACTAGGATGAAATCATTGACGTATATCGGTTTTTTCTATTGTAAACATTGAAAATACATCATAACTCATGTACTTCATTACTCCAGTGTTCCATAACGCACAACTTCATAACTCAGGAGTTATACTGTAAATCTTTTGTTAAATGATTTTTTTTTATTTGAAATAAAGAGTTTTCTCTATATAATTATATAAATGTCTATAAAACAATGATTTAAATAAATTTAATTAAAATCTATATTACCAAATTGGAAATAGGAGCAAGTTCGAGAAAGCGGTTAAGCCGATCAGAGGAGTCATTATGGCAGTCAGGGAGCAGCGAGAGCGATAGCGTTGGTGCCAAACTGACCTCTTTGGGGCTAATTCTACTTCGACGTAACTGCAAAAAAATACGCAGGACACCTGCTCCAATTTGCCTAGCGCGCTCCCTAACAGCTTATGAGTGGCCCGTAGCCACGACTATAATATTATATTACTATTATAGCAGATTTGGCTATGGGCCTTGTATCCGCAGTTAGGCAGCGCGCTAGGCCAATAGGAGCAGGTGCTCAGAGTAGTTTTGCGCAATTACGCTGGAGTAAAATTAGCCCTAACAGCGATCAGTTTGGCTCCCACGCTGCGTTCTCGTTGCTCCACCATGACTGCCATGGTGACTCCACCGATCGGCTTAATCGCTGGCCCGGACCTGCTCCTATTTTCAATTGGGTAAATTACTTAAACAATTCCAAGTTAGTTTCACACCACACTGTGGCCATGATCTCCAAGGGTTTAATATTCTTGAATTTTGAAGTATGTTATTGATCATTTTATAATCTAAGTTATTAGTCAAAGATATATTAAAAAGAGAGATATTGTGATAAAGATCTTACAATGCAGATATTGCGGTAGATATATCAATTTTATCTGTCCGATTCATTTGCTTGTGAATCAATCAGTGATTGTAGATTAAACCTTAAGTGATAAATAACCTTTCACTGCATGCTGATCAATATTCTAAATGATAGTTAACTAGAATTGTAAATTTAATTAGATAAAAAAATGCATCACCAATATTAAATAAAATTTAATACATGTAATTGATTTCATTGCATAACTATATTAGTGTAACTTATTATGAAAGTATTTCACGATTGTTAATTCCTACACTTTAGAAGTTAATTAATTTTATGGCATAGTTCAATAAAGTATTATTAACTAAATTGAAGTATTTAAATTTCTTTAGAGATATCCATAAAGATATCGTCCAATCAAATCTTAGTAATTCACTCAAGATTTTATCAATATTTTTCCTATATATAATAAGCAAAAAACATATCTTATACTCTAGAAATGTCACAAATTACCCAAATCTAATTAAGAAATTTTAAATTAAGATCATCAAACATATGATTACATAAAATGCAAATGAGTTTGACGTGTATTTTCTAAGCACATAAATTTCAAATTAATTTATAATTTTCATGTCATTCCTATAAATTTACCAGCCTTTCTTTACTTTGTTCCTACATAAATACCAAATATATTTTTGTAATTAAAAGTTTAAAAATATTTACGTATCGGCGTCAATCAGCATAAATATTATTAATAGGAAGTAGTTGATTGTATTGTTGTGACTTGTCTCAACGAAGCTTAGTTCTAGCTTACCTTAGCGTTATTGTAGTTTAGCTGTAAGGAAGAAGATTTTTGTAGTTCATGGTAAAAAAAATGTTCATTTTTGTTAAAAAAATAATCCTTTCAGCGTATCTCACATGGTGAAATTAATAGTTCTAGTTAAGGTAGAGGAAAATAATCTTCAATATTAAATGTAAATATATTATCGAAGGCCTTGCAATTCTCAGATATTTCCTCATATAATATTATGAGACTTAATCTAAACATTCATTATATTCAATACCCATTAACTAGAATTTCATAGTATAGTATAGAAAATGGAGGGCAGGGATTCAAAATGTAGCTGAAACAGCAAGGGTGAAAGAATCTTGTATTATTATCTGATATACATTATTTCGCTATTAATAAGACACAATGTAAATCATCATTTATGCTGATATACATTTTCATTTGATTTTTAATGAATTAATTATTCTTTGAAAGTAATATCTATTGTATAATTTCAATCAGAATGATACAGATTTCAAAATCATTTTTTAATATTTTCGGTGCTTCTTCTTTTTAATTCTTATATGTATATACTATCTTTTCACTATAATTTAATTCCTTTAAATTCAAAACACGGAAATTCTAATATCCGAAACATTTCGAGTATAATTATCAAAAGATTCTATTGAATGCCTGAAGATTTCTTAATAAAAGAGGACATTTTTCATCAGAATAATTCTCGATATTTTTGCGTAGGATCAGTGAATTAATTTGAGTAGGAAATATCAAAGAAGGCACAAAAAAAAAAAAAAACAAGGCACTTCCCAGGTAAAATTGCAATGTTCCCGGAACATCCCCTCGATATCACAACCTCACTTCAGTGTTGCAATATCGCGGTCCAATGTCCAGTGAATGTTCTCGCGACATGCATTACCAACACATTTCCCTTCCGATATTTTCAGGATATTCCCGCGATATTCCTAACGAATATCATCCCCACCTGACACTTCCAGGATATTCAGGCGACATGTATTACTAATATCAATTTCACTGGAAATATGTTGGAAGTAGTTGACAAGCAAATATGAAGTGAAATAGTATTCAAAATGAATTATAACATTTATTCCGACAAGACTATTAAAATTTGTGGGGTATCAAGAGTGAAAGAAAAAAATAATGTATTAAAAATATATATATTAAAAAAACATATGACCAAAAATCCAAATTTAATATTATATATACAAAATATATTTAGAAAAAAATATATATAAAAGAATATATGTAAAATGAAAATAATGAAACGAAAAATAATTCAAAATATGTACGTACTAAAGTGTATTTTAAAAAATTCATGCAAAAAAATTATAGATATATAGAAAAAAATATTCATACATATTTTTTATATATTAAATGTTAAATCGTGACATTTTTCTTGCAACCAACCAACAGGCAAATACACACAGTGTATTTAGTATATAGGGTGATGGTGCTTACATTCAACATCAAGAAAATATATTTATGAATACACATCAAAACTGAATTTAACGTATTGTGACCTTTTTATAAATTTGTTCAAACAATTATTAATCACAAACTTATTATATCATAGAAATTATTTAAAAATCTAATTTTTTATTCATATTCTGTGTCGTTTTATTTTAATAAACTTTTATAATTTCATAGATCCTTTATAATATTTTGTTTTCTCAATATAATTATCAAAATGGGTTCACTCACCTCTCTAAAATCTTCTGAAAATTAACATTGATTCTTCTTAATTCATTTATTATAATTAACATCCATTCATTTAAAACATTATTTTATGATTTCCGTTTTTTAAACACTTAAATGACAATTGTTTCAAAGTGAATGTCTAAACATTTAATATATAAAAAGAAATGGATAAAAATTAAATCTCTACTCTATATTTTCTATAAACTTTAATAAATCAATATATTTATTTTCACACTTAATTTCACTGGCAACAACAATTCTGTTCTTCACTTAGTCACTGTCCACAGACTTAAACTTTGTTCTGTTAATTTTGTTCTATCACTTTTCTCACAAAACTTAATTATGATTCAGAATCAGATATTTTTGTCTTGAATTCGGTTATCCTCAAATCCTTCATTAAAATAATTATCGTTACCCTGTTTTCATCCTCCACTTCTGAGTTCAGGTTCACAATAATATATTTATTGTTTTATATCATAAAATAATTTTTGTTTTCGAAATACTTATTTTCAAACAGAAATAAAATAAAAATCTTTAACGCTTCAAATTTCACTGATTAAACTTGTGTAACTGTTGATATTTATTGCTTTTATACTGCCTTATTAAATGATTGATCTGTGTTACCTGTTGCCTGAATAAATATTCATGTTATCAATTTAACGTTTCTTTCATAATAAAAAGTTCAGTAACTTCCCTAAATATCACGTTACCTTTTCACTTAGTTTTTATCACGTCACTGAATATAAATGTTTTTTTATTAATCCCTTACATTGATTATGAATCTAGTTCGTTCAGACCCTCGGGCCACCAAATATGATACTGGCCACCAAATGTGATCTCTTTCATACCTAAATTTCTCACTAAAATTGTCAATTAGTTTTCATTCTTTCAACGTGTCAACAATTGTCTCGTGTTATCACAAATACTATCGTTGATACTTCACGAAACTTTAGATGACGTCTGTATGCAAGGAGTTAACCGCGGGACTGTGATCAGAAGAAAATGTGTGTCATTCAAAGTGGCACACTAATGACGTATTAACTATATCAAATCATTACATCACAATTCCCCACTTATCTTGTTCCTATTCAATTGTCCGTAATTCTTTTCTGTAGATCACTGTTAGGCAAATAATCTAATTCAACTTATACATCAATAAAACAATTACCAATAATATATGGCAGTGAATAATAACTATGTCATCACGATACAACATCACATCGTGCCCAGACTCTATATCAAGTTAGCCTAGAGCCGCCATCATAGTAGGTTGTATACTGCTGCGCTCTGATTGCAATCTTGATTTTCTGATGGGCTGTAAGTACCTGTTCACTTCTATTTCCGCTTGCTCAGCGCTTTGATTATGCTGTCCTAGTTATCACCTTCTGCCTGCTGTGACACCTAGCTTCCTCTTTTTTAGCTTTTCGCGGCACGCTTGGGTAACAGGCAGTCAATCAGTTTGTTTAGTCGGTAGGATGTTTACAATCAGGTCAGCTGAAAACTTTCTTAACCCACTAGTGAGCATAAGACAGAAAGGGACCGTTGTGTGTCATGTTCTTTTATTAACATCAGAAAGCGGACTGTTGTGTGCACTTGTTGCAGGGATGTTATTCACCTCTCTTGCGTGGGTCTGTCTAGGCGCCAAGCAGATGCTACCCCTCGATGGTCTTGTGTGTCGTGTCTGGGACGGGGGGTGATAACAACACAACCCGCCACAGATGCAACGATTGATTTGGAGGCCTACATCTCTCGGTGCCGTAGAAGCATGAAAGTACAGAGGATAGTCAATAAAGGAGCCATGTTTTGCGTAGCGGATGCGTTGCAAGAGTTCCTTGAAAGAGTAATTCAGGAGGGAACCCCCATTGCATGGGGTAGACTCTTGAGCTTTTGCTATTGGGCTCTCAGGAGACTCGGACAACGCAGTTCGGAAAAAAAATGGAATGCTTCGTTAACTACAGAATTGAAAAGACAGGTCGCGTCTTTCATGGAATAGTACCTGTTATTCATTCTGGAGGCGGGCGTTTTAGGTATGGGAACAGTGAATAAGGACGTTCAACTTGGGAAGCGTGTGTCTGATAAGTTGTCTGAAGGAGACATTACCGGAGCAGTAAGTCTGTTGGCTTCGTCGTCGGAGATTTCGCCTGAAAATGATGAAACTTTGACGGCTCTCCAACGGAAACACCCTCCTGCTCCTGAGGAACTCTCATTGCCTGCAGAGCCAGGGGATGACTGCCGATATTCTATGGAGCCACTTTGAGTGCTTTGGTGAAAAAGGACGGAGGTGTGCTTCCTATTGCTGTAGGGAACACTTTGAGACGTTTGGCTGTGAAAGTAGGATCACGTCCCATTATAGCTAGTCTTGGAGAATCCTTGCACCCTATACAGTTAGGGGTTTCAACTCGAGGTGTTTGCGAAGCGGCAGCTCATGCCACTCGCAGATATCTTGGGTTGGAAGGTAAAAAGGTTATTTTCAAAATTGAAATGGCCAATGCTTTGAATAGCCTGCTACGAGATGTGTTTCTGAATGCGGCTAAACAAAGGACTCAGGGGCTTTATAGACTGATTTGGCAGGCCTATTCTGGTCCAACAACACTTTTCTATGGGGGAACAAACCTCGTATCCGCAACGGGTATACAGTAGGGCGACCCTTTCGGTCCAGCTCTTTCTCTTTGGGAATTGATGAGATAGCACAAAGGGTGGATACTGAGTTGAATGTCTGGTATATCGATGACGGGACAATCGGAGATTCACCTGAAAAGGTGTTCACTTGCTTGCAGCGTCTAATCAATGACCTTGCTGAAGTGGAGCTGGATATTAACCGAGAAAAGTTTGAACTGATCTTGCTGAATCATTTTGAGGAAGAATCAATAATTACGAGGAATCTGTTTGAGGGGTTGATGCCAGGATTAAGAGTCGTCCCAGTATCATATTTAGGCTTACTGGTAGCGCCACTCATAGAGAGGGGCATACCAGCAGCTGTTGCTGAGAAGAGGGAGGATTTGGAGAGGGTTTCATCAAGGTTGAAACTGATTGAGAACCATCAAGCTTTTGCTTTGCTCAAGAACTGTTTTGCCTTGCCTAAGCTTCAATATATCTTCCGTGCTTCACCAGCTTACAGGAATAGTGAAGATCTTCCACAGTTCGACAGGGTCATTGTATCAGCTCTTTCGATGGTAACCAACGTTAAGTTTGAGAGAGACTCACTTGTGCAGGCATCGTTGACGGTACGGTTTGGGGAGTTAGGAATCAGGATGTCTAAGGACATTGCACTACCCGCATTCATTTCTTCCAACCAAGCTACCGAGGATTTGGTTAGATCCATTCTGTGGAGAACACAGATTGGGGATGACCGAGAGCTTGGAGCAGCAGTGGAGAAATGGCAAAGTGAGGGTTTAGCCTTGGCTGAGGGAGCTATGGAGAGTCGGCAGAGGTCATGGGATGAACCTAAGTCGGTAGCCACTGTAACCAGACTGCTCGAGGAGGCTGATCAGTTGTCTAGGACACGTTTGCTGGCATCTGCATGTAGAGAGAGCGGACTTTGGCTACATGCACTTCCAGTTCCCACACTTGGAGCGCTACTTGACGCAGAGTCTTTTTGAGTTGCGATCGCGCTGCGTGTTGGTGCGGACATCTGTGAGCCACACGTGTGCCGATGTGGCCAGAGAGTGGATTCAATGGGACATCACGGTCTATCATGTCGCTACAGTGCTGGACGCCATCCGAGACATGCAGCCCCGAATGATGTTATTAGGAGAGCTTTGATTTCGGCTGGTATTCCTTCAGTGATTGAGCCACTGGGGATTGATAGGGGTGATGGTAAGCGTCCTGATGGTATATCAGTCTCTCCTTTTACAGATGGGAAGTGTCTTTGTTGGGATGCAACATGTGTACACACTCACGCGGCGTTTTACTTGATCGACTCGGCTTTGTCACTTGGTAGCGCAGCCAAGGAGGCAGAGAAGAGGAAGCGCAAATATGCGGCTCTTTGCATTCGATATCGGTTGGAACGTATAGCTGTGGAAACCGCAGGTAGCTATGGTGAAACGACAGGCACACTCCTTCCTGAAATTGGCCGTTGCATAACCGACGTCACTGATGATGTGAGAGAGACCTTTTGGTTAGAGCAGAGAATAGGTTTGGCAGTTCAAAGGGGCAATTCTTACAGTATCCTGACGTTGGTCAAGGAGAAGTATGATGACCGCAGTTTGGGTGTTGCCCGGTGACCTGCTATAGGCACCTCACAGTCGGTTGGAGGCCATTACCATAGGCGATGGTCGGAGCCATGGTCGTAGAGCAGAGAAGCTTATATTTTATTTTTTAATGTTCAATGTCTAAATAAAGATAATTGTATTTTTTTATTATTTAAAGAAGGTTTGTTTCATCTGGTACACATCCTTTAAAAAAAAAAAAGTACACAATACTACACCTGCATGACTTCAATACCTACAGTACTTGCGTTTACGATAGTACACATATCTGCAGTGTTTCACAGTGTGCGTGTGTGTTTCTTAGCATGATAAATGGGGGGGGGGGGGGGGGTTTGCCGTCTGCCAACTGGCTGAGTGTACGTGAATGGCTTATTAGAATGTAATAGCAATACTCTATGCACAATCGTCTATTATTAAAAATTGACTTGATGTATCTGCTATAATTCCTTACACATTGTCTTAAAGAATTAGACTATGCGTCTAGCAATTTTTAAACGAATGTATCAAGTATTTTTCAAAACATAAGAGAAGTAATGAATATGGGCATCCATCTGTCAAGCCGTGAATCTACCGTACGTGAAAAAGGCCTGAAGGATCGGGTTAAACTAGTAATAAACCAAAATTATAATTAACCTATATATTCCAAGTGTTGCATGAACGCAACTAATAAATAATAGGTTGCAAAATCACACTCACTAAAACTTTAAACCAGCATAGCTTGTGTTTGTTCTTTTCTTTGTATTCTGAAATATTTTATAAGAAATTTCCTATCTTTATGTTTAACCTTTTTGACAACCATTTGATTATTTAACATTATCCATCACGAAACTTTCAGGAGAGGTAGATTCACGGTTTGGCAGATGGATGCCCACTCTCATTGATTCTCTTATATATTGGAAAATATTCGATAATTCGTTTAAAAATCGCTAGAGGCAAAGCCTAATACATTCAAACAATGTTTAAGAAAATTCTGGCAGATACATCAAGTCAATTTTTGATAATAGATGATTGTGTATAGAGTATTGATATTACATTCAAATTAGCAATTCACGAACACCCAGCCAGTTTTCTGCGGCACCTCCCCCCTCTCCCAGTTAGCGAGCTAAGAAACACACACACACACGCACAGTTACAATCTGCAGAGATATGTACTATCGTGAACGTAACTACTGTAGGCACGCAAGTGTAGTATTGTGTAGTGATATAAAGTTGAATTGAATTTAAGGGTAAATTATTGTACTAATTAAGAAAGGATAAAAAGAAGTTTATTTTTAGAATATTATACTGTTCATTCAAAGGTAGGAAAACAGTATATATATAAATGATTTAGTAAGACGTAATAGGATATGTATGTACATAGGAATATTCTTCCGTGGACGTAGCGTGAGATCCACGTAAGCTTCAACACAGGGGCAACTGGATATGGAAATGATATTGAACAGGCAACCGATAGATTGTATTTAGGTGAAATAGTGGACGTGGGGCACAAAAGGCACACCATCAAAAGCACTAGTCAACACCTATGCCTTAATGCAGCTTGATGTTCAAGCTGTAATTATAATGAAAGGGTTATAAATAGGATATAATATAGGACATAAGAAAAGATATACTAATTTGATTGTACAAAGTATTGAATTATCTTAACAGATGCTTAACAGACCTACAATAGCTTGAGCAAGGTGAACTAATCGAATAGCGGTAGCCACGACAGACCTGCAAAAGCACTTAATTAATAACTAGAATATGATACATCGGTTAAGGAAAATATACAAATATATAATAATTTAAATATTAGCAATATACCCAACATAGAATTCGAAGAAAGCATTTTAATAAATATAGTAATTTTATACATTTAGAATGTTATTTAATATAGGAAATTTATCAAAGAAATTTATCAATATAAGAATTTTAATATAAGAATTTGAATATAAAAATTTGAATATAAGAATTTGAATATAGGAATTTTAATATAATAATAGAAGTTATGGATTAAGTAATTTTCAGTTGCTCGTTATTTAGAGTAAGATTAATGGTCGGAAATAATTACCAATGCCAGTTATGACACATGTCCATATTATAATATATTTCAAAGGTTATAAGTCTCCCCAATTGAAAATAGGAGCAGGTTCGATGCAGTGGTTAAGCCGATGGAAGTAGTCACCATGGCAGTCAGGGAGCAGCATTCCTCTCTGCCAACTGGCTGAGTGTTCGTGAATGGCTCATTTAAATGTGACATAATCGTCTATTATCGAAAATTGACATGATGTATCTGCTTGAATTTTCTTACACATTGTCTTCATGTATTAAGCTACGCCTCTAGCGATTTTTAAACAAATTTATCGAATGTTTTGAAAAATATAGGAAAATCAATGGAAGTGGGCATCCATATACCCGACTCTGGATCTACCGTACCTGTAAGTAGCGTGAAGGATAGGGTTAAAATAAATATAAATGTCATTTACTAACTAGATAGTTGTTAAATATACCTTCTATATGACGTTGGAAACTACTATATTATGTAGTGTGCCTACAGCATGAATCTGAATGGAGTGGACTGTACTCATAGTATATTTTCACTTCATATTCATTGAATGTATTCACTTCATAATGAGGGAGATTCACAAATAATAAAATATTACTATATTATTTCTTTTTGCGTTTCATCAAGAGTTATAAAAATATGTATTTTATATTATTTTTATATTTAAATTGAGATTTGAAAATCTTAACGGTAAAAGTTTAGAAATTCCGTTGTGTTCAAATCATTTCAATAATTTCTTTTCATTTCCTGTACATCGTTTAAATTTTGTCATTTATTGATTTGAATGTAACTTCATGTAGATTGGTATAAAAATTAAAGTTAACAATTTTATAAATTGAAGAAATGAGTAATATGATTGTAAAGAAAAATATATATTAAGTACCCACACGCTATTTACCAAGCTGGGTATTCTGTTTTTTTTTATCAGGAATACTTTACTTTTAGAGAAAATACGTAAGAAGACATCAATAATTTATTATATGCAGTAATACATTTATTTTTCCCTCGCATTTTATATTAATTATTATGTTCTGATTTCCATATTTATAAACAACTACGTAATGTACCTAGTAATATTTTGTTGAATGTTGTCATGCGCAGAATAATTTATTTTGTAAGATAAGAATAATTATTAATTACGAACATTAAAAAAATTCTCAAATACTCACATCATGCAGAATGAAACATACTCAGGTTTATTTTTTCAGTTTATAATAAACCAAATGAGCAAATTGCATTCGTTAAAATTAATGTATAATATAAGTTTAGATTAAATCATTATTTGATTAGATATGTTTCATATTTTTTTTTTGTAAATTAATTTGAATTTCTTCCGTTCAATAATCAGTATGCGTTTTATATTTGTTATATAACACGATATTTAAGGTGTACTTTTATTTTCCATCACCTATACTTCGTCGTAATTTGAGTCATTAAACATGAATAATATTTCATTTCCATTCCATATTTTACCATTAGTATCAACTATTTTCAAAATTGAAAATAATTTTATTATGCACAAATATTTCAAAATAATTCTTCAATGCAGAACTAATTAAGAACAATACCGATTTCTTTGATCCCTAAAAAATAAATTTTCGATCCAGCGATTGAAGATTAAAAAAGACCTCAATCTTCTTCGCTCTCACAATAAGTCTCTCATGGATACACTTATCTAGAAATCATATTATATTATAAAATAAGATAGTGTTTGTAATGCTTGCAGATGTCAGGCAATCAACCAAAAAGTGGCTCAACTATAATATGAGGTTGGGTGCACAACGATTCCCTCCATTCACACAACTGTTTGCTTTGCGTGAACTTCAAGGATAGAAATTCAAAGATCGGAATAAAATATCAATGCAACCTTCAATGACTGAGAGTATTTTATAACAGGATAACAGTTACAGTTTTCGTTATCAGTTAGACATATATGCAATAGTGTATATCATTTAAAGATTTGAAGTTTACCTAATTATGGAAACTAAAAAAGATTTGATTGAATAAGAATGATTTTTAAATATTGACATACCAAAATATTGCCCAAATTTCTTTTAACAATTTTTGAATTTAATTTTTATAAGATTCAGATCAGCTCTACCATACTTACACTTTATATCATAATTATCCTGAATTTTATTTCAAAATATATAATATAACTGTAAACTCCTCTCAAGTTGTTTACCATAAAAAGGTTTTTACGAAGTTTAAGTTACAATTAGCCCCGACCTATGATAATAATTAATTCAAAAATATTATAATTCTGTGTAATATTTGCTGAAACCCATTGTATTTTCACAAGATAAAATTCTTGCATCATTATTTACAATGAAAATAATGAGGACATATTTTAACACGATAATTAGATACATTCACACAATTAGAGATTTAATTAATTTCAAGTTGACTACTTTCCAGAAACACATTGTTTAGGAATTACAGTCTCCGTAAAAATCATCAACATCTAATTATTATAAAGTACAATAAATTATAGCTATTCAGTCGTATTATTTTGATGTACTAAATATTTTTTCGAGCCATTCAACGTTAAATTTATCGAGAGGGGAAAGTCTTTACTAATTTCAAATATATGTAACCGGTTTTCTAAAATATTGATTTTTTGATTCTATAAAAGTCTGTAAAATACATGAAGAATCTAAAGATGTGAAGCCTTGATACCTAAGTCCCAGTTTGAATTCATCAAGTAAAATCAATTTATAAAAAAAAAATTATAATAAGTTATATGATAGTATAATATGTTTTGATATCATATTACTATGTGCATTTCAGTGTGAACATCTTCTATATTGACATTATCAATATTAATTGGGGTATTCAGAAGCTCCTCAAAGCCTCTCCATCTAACGACACTCGTCACTATCATCTCAAGAGACTTATCTATGACAATATCGGTAGATTGTTGTGTCATAGCCTATTAGAAGGAGCTATAGAATATAGATATGTCCGGACAGTGTTATGTTTAGTACATAAGCTATTCAATAAGATCTTGCTGACAATTCCATGTTAGCCATCAATAAATGCACTTCATTTCAATATTAATTTAGCCTATGTAAATATCTAATATTCACTTTTATTTCAGATATATTCTTACAATGAAACAATAAAAAAAATCAATAAAATATACTAATATATTTCAAGTTAAAGTTTTGTATTTTAAACATTATGTAGTGAAATATGACCAATTAAAGCTTGCAGATATTTTTAACAGATTCTTTATTCTTATGGTTCTAAATGGAAAAATATAGTCTATTATAAAAATATCTTACTGACAACGGAAATCATTTAATATTTTCCATAACCTCATCATATAGGAAAATTGATTAGATTGATTTACTTCTCACCACCTCATCTTATTTTACGTCCAAATAACGATGAGGATGAAGATGATTGGCAATCTTCCTGAAACGAAAACTTCAACTCAAATTAACATGAAATCTATTTTCTTTTTCAAGAATAGCTTGATTTTGGGAAATCCATTCTGTCTTGAATTAAATTTGAGCCGAACAATCTTCTCGTCAACATTTTTAAATACAACTCAATTAGTTATATTTTATCTCTCTATCCAGGGAACAATGTGCCTGGTGGAATCAATCCCTATATATTGTTATTACATAGTCATTTTTTTACAATATTGAGACGAAGTTGTAAAGAGCAACATTTATATCTTGATAGTAATTTAAATTGATCATTTGAATAAAACAGGTTAAGTTCCACGGAGATTGATAATTAATTTTTGAATGTATAATTACTTTCGCAAATATGCAGAAGGTCATATTATACCCAGCATTTATTTATTTATTACCCTCGCAGCATGCGGGAAGGTCATATTTTAGCTGTGGTATATTTATTTATTTATTTATTTATCATCTTGTTATTCGCTTAACAGAAAAAGTGTTCAATCAAATTGCCTGGAATTTAGTGAAACAATTGGTCCAAATTTGGAGTGACCAGGTCAAAGGTCAAGGTCATGATCTTTTATAATTCAAAAAGTATTGAACCATATTGCATAAAACTTAGTGGGACGATTGGTCAATATGCAGGAACCATTTTGTTAGATTTTGGGAGCAACCCAGACGGAAATCATAGTTGGCATTATGTACATTTATGTACGGGGAGTATTTTTTACCGTTGATTATATGCGGTTCCCCCTTCTATCGTATTACTAGAGACGACACCGTACTTAATCAACCATAATTTCTTCAAATAAAATTTCAGTTGGTAAACCCAACTATAAACTACTGAATGAAAGATGGCACAGCCAACTATAATCGGAGTTGTTCGAATCACCTAAAATTTAGAGCAGAGTATAGTTGGTTGAACCACGGATAATAAAATAAAACAAAATTCATAAAAATACATATGGATGGAAATGATTTTGGTTTCATAGAGATTGATCAATAGGTATTATCAAGTGATAATATATAACCAATTAGCTATATTTCAATGTAATTACGAGTGGGTGGTGTTAATTCTAAAATGCATACTGTGGTTATCATCAACTCTTCTACAGCTGCTATATACCTACGTTAATGCGCACATGCTATGAATAAAATATATTATCTCAGGCATCAAAAGGTTGATTGTTGTATAATAATAATTTTTGATACTATGATAACGAACATTATTAATTTTTCATACCTAGTTATACTACCTATTTCTTTTTACATTTTATACTTAATTTAAAGTACAAGGTTTATTGTATCTATTAGCTATAATGGTATGCTATAAAGAATAATGTAAATACGTTTTTAAAATAATATATTATAAGTGCTGCAATATAATCATACTGCCTATAATGTTCATTATCATTATTACCTCTAGGTAAGTACCTAAAACCTATACATTTTTAGATATAATATTTAGCTAGATTATAGATAGGTAGGTAGCATAAATTATTACTTTAAAAATAAAAATTCTAAGAATTATCCTAAGAATTAAATTTTCAATTATTACCTACTTTAATTAAAAAAAAATGAAAATAATTCGTAGGTAATATGAAAATATTACCTCATAGCTGTGATCAGTTTAACTTCATTGTTATATTGGTAAAATGATAACCAATCACTTTGCCGCTTTTTATAAAGCAAACCGAAGCTTTTCAATCGACAGCACACTGAAAACAGTAGGACGTGGTCAGTTATTTAATAAGTCAAAGTGAAATAAATTATTGAATTATGTCAAGTAAGAACTTGTAAAGTTACCAAGAATGTAGTTAAAGATAAAAGAGAAGAAAGAAAAGCCAGTTAAATATGAAATCTTTACCAAATACACTTGCTAGCATCGTAGGTAGGGCGCTACACCTGCTCAAAGCCTGTGTACCTACCCAATTTTAAGTATAATTAAAATTGGTGAGGTTCTAATAACTTCAATATTTAGGAGCTACATAAATCTGTGTAGATATAGGAAATATTATACCTGTTCCTAGGTACTTTTTTATCATGTTATTGTCCACAGTGATATGAAGTCAAACTGGAATACCTAGCTACCTGCATGCTTATCAATTTGTCACCTAGTCCATGTTTCAGAATAAGTTAAAGAATACCTATTTATTGATGTAGTACTTTCTTCTGGACCTGTATTTAACCATCTGATTAACTCATTGAACTGTACTATTAACATGGAATGATGGGAAAAGAAATTTGCATCCAAAATAATTTAATTATTATGTCTAGCCGCCTAGGTATAGGTAGTGATTTTTTTTGTACAGTGGGCTCTGTTACATTTACATGAGTGACTCAAGTCTCAGCAGTCTGACCTGAGGAGTTAGGATACATTCTTTTCAGACTGACCAAAATCCCTGTTTCAGAGGCTGGAAAATTGTAAGCCAATTTTTGAGCCAAAATTTCACAAAAAATATGAGCCAAGCCAATTTGGCTCATTTTTTGGAGATTTCAAGCCAAAATAAGTTAAATAACCATGGGAACATAGGAATTATTAAATTAATTCAAAATTTTAAGCCAATTAGACATATCTGAGATTTGACCTTTTGAAATCTAAGCCAATCAATTGTCTTTAACTGACATACTCTTATACTCTTATACATGGTAACCAAATGATTGGTCACCAGTGACCATTGGTGACCAATCATTTGGCTGATCCACCTACATTTTACAATTTTACCAATTAGGATAGGATTATAGGTAGGCTAAGTATATACCCCATGTTTCAAAAATTCAAAGTGTTAACAAACTTGACAAAGTTGCGACTTGCGAGTATTATGGTATAAGTACAGGCGACTTTGGACTTTTGAGGGGTGAAATTAGTTGTTAAACCTGTAAATAAGTTAAAATAAATAGTAGATAAAGTGACTCATAATATAGTCTCTGGAGACCAGTCTGTATTTCGTACACAAAATTCCACAGACTTTTTCAAAAGCAGAAAAAAATCCATCAAGAATTTCCAATTATAATAATTTAGTTGATCAACCAACATTTTCTCAATTTCTCCGTCGAAAATTAATGGTCCTAACATTGGAAATTAGCAATAAATTGCTAAAAATCCACTGACCTTGCAGCCTTCACCTTGCTAGAATTTACCCTGAAATACAGTCTGGTCCACCGTCCACATTATGACCACATAATTAAGCATGTCCAAACTCGCCATTTTAATATCGATTCGGCGAGTTTGTGACATTGATTTTGAGCCCTCCAATTGCAAATGGCAAGAAATATCCAATTTTCTCCTATGGTACAATGTTATTTTGAAGAGAATTTATGATAATTTGATCATTAATCATTATGAAGAAAAGTTGGTGATTTTAGGAGAGAGCTGGAGAGACAAATTGAAATGGAGAGTTTCTGTGCCATACTATTTTACTTAGAGTCTGGTCAAGAGATTCACGGGGCTCACCTGCATCAGACATGAAATATCAGGATGTTTTCAAGTGTAAAACTAATATCTTCAATAGGAAGTCAAATGTTTTTTTTTTAAACTTTTAAAGTAGCTATGATGAGTATCTTAAATTAAATGTGGCGACTGGATCCATTTTCTCACTTAACTGGCGACTTTCCTGCCACACTTTGATTTTTTAAATACTGTGACATACACTAACACAGCTGATACCTACTATAATAATAATAATTATATTATTTATATAGGCACCTAGCCAGTAGCCACAGAAAGCTAATAGTTATGTGATAATGTGATTATTACTGAATACTGACTAACTTACATATTTAGGTCCTAGGAATAGATATATAATCCACTGACTTTGCTATAATATTATTTTGAAATCAAAGGGGGGGGGGGGGTAAAATACCACCGACAAGTTGACAACCCAACCAGTCCTCAAAGCGTGTCCGCGTCCCCAATTTGTCAATGATCTTTGCCCTTTGGAGACTTTTTTGATGGCACATAAGTATATCTATATATATCTTTGTAAGATCTTGGATATTATTTCCGAATTAACTCTTATGTTCAACTAGTCTAATACATGTAAATATTGGAGACTAGGAGTCTCGGGAGAATTCCAGCCATTTTGGTATTTTTTGAATTGAAAAATCTTGGAAGAAAAATTATTCTAAAATTAAATTCTTTGAGACTGATCAGAGTGGACACAGCATGTAGTGTATTGCACTATTACTATGCAGTGAGCATATTCATATACTGGCTATACTTCTCAAGATTTTAATTTCTAAGACATTTTGACAATTTTTCTATCTCCAAAAATCTAAAAAGTTCCCAATTAATTAAAATAGATCATACATGTAAACACAGGAATTTATCTTGCAAAGATATAAATATTTTCCTTATGAAAAACTGTAAAAGTCTCCAAAAGATCACTGGTGAATACACCATCCAGACTGTATTTCATGGCAAATTTCACCAACCAGTTGATGGAAATTTTAAAATTTCTCCTTTAAAAATAATATTCAAGCAAAGTTAGTGAATTTCTAGCTATTTATTCCTATGGTAGTGATAACGTTGCCATTAATTTTTGGTGGCTAAATTGAGAAAATGCTGATGGATCAGCTAATTTATTAGAAATATGCTGAGTGCTATGGCTCACAAACTCAGCACTCGCCTTTCCAAGTACCTCCATAAGAACTAAAGAAGCTAAATTAAAATGATCAATTTATCATAAATTCATTACAGAATGATATTGTTGTATAGGATTTAATTGAATATTTATCACCATTTGTAATTGAAAGTATTAAAATTGCTGTAAAAAACTCGCCAATGCCCAATGGCAAGAAAGGACATACTTTTTTATCTGGGATAAATGGTGGTGAATTATTTCAAGTTTTTAAAGAAATCAGTGGGTTTTTTTGCACCAAATACAGAGTACTGACAGGTATACCATACAAGCCACACTGGCATATATTATATATACAGGGTGGGGCGTCAGTTTGGAAGCAATTTTTCAAACATTAATATAATTCTTAAAAATAAGTTCCTAAGTAGGTGATAGGGTTTGAACTATAGTAGAGACACTACATTATGACGTGACAGTGTTATTTTTTACAAAAATTTAGTCAATTCAAATATGTCAGACAAAAGAGAAGCCATTATTGCTCTACACCGTACCGGGAAGTCAGATCCCGTCATTTCAAAGACTCTCTCAATAGCGAGATCGACTGTTTGGATGTGTGTGAAGCGTTTTAATGAGAGAGGAGACTTGACTGATCGTCCAAGAAGTGGTAGACCACGCTCACAACGCACCAAACAACTGATAAAATGTGCCCGAGAGAAGATCAGGATGAACCCGAAAAGGTCAATACGATTGTTAGCCAAGACAGCTAATGTGAGTCCCAGAACAATGAGAAGAGTTGTCAAAGAAGACCTAAAGATGTCCTCTTTCACCCTCCAAAAGAGACAGACTCTGTCACAAGCTGTAAAGAAAAAGAGATTGGAGAGAAGCAAAGCACTTCTGAGAGAATTGAAGTCTGGCACGGCTGGTGAAATTGTTTGGTCTGACGAAAAAATTTTCACAGTGGAAATGGCTCACATTCGGAGGAATGACAGAATAATTGGTAAAAGTGCAAAAGACATCCCATACAACCATAAAACTGTCCACAGAACCATGAAACCTGCTTCAGTCATGGTCTGGGCCGCCATTTCAGAAACTTGGAGATCTCCTTTAGTTTTTGTGGAGCAAGGCGCCAAAATCAATGCTAAATGTTATATTGAGAATATTTTGACGCCAATGCTGGAGTCAGCTAAGGATCACTTCGGTAATGACACTCTATGGACATTTCAGCAAGACGGCGCGACTTCACATACTGCAAATGTCACTCAAAACTTGTGCCATGACCATCTTCCACGGTTTTGGTCCAAAGAAATGTGGCCTCCCTGCTCCCCAGATGTTAATCCTATGGACTTTTCGGTATGGTCCATTCTTGAATCAAAGGCCTGTGGTAAATTCCAGCGCAGTGTGGATGATTTAAAGCGCTCGCTCCAGAGATCTTGGAAGGAAATTTCACAAGAACAGTTGCGTGCCGCAGTAGGAGGAGTTCGGAGGAGATTTGAGGCTGTTATTAAAAACAAGAGGGGACATTTTGAATAAATTTATGATTTTTGAATTCTTAAAACCCTTATGTAATAATACATAACTGTAAATTATTAAATATATTTTTCGTTGGATTATAATATGCACTTTCATTTGCTTCCAAACTTACGCCCCACCCTGTATATGGTGCTCATTAACTAATTTTTTATTATGCAACAATGTTGTTTGGCGTATTTATTGGAATATTGTCATTTATGGAGCTCGCAGCTTCGCTGTGCCCTATTCAGACACATGAATATATCATTTAATCTAAACCAAACTAAGAGATATATTAGTATTACAATATTCAACAAAAAGTTCCAAAAAATTTGGATTTGGGCAAAATTAATATATATGTGCTTTTAACACAAAGAATGAGCTGACACATAGTCAACTAGTCATTTTGTCAATAAAAAGTGATCATTTGACAGTTATTGATATTTTTATCCAATGCCAGAGGTGGAATATGCCTCTCATTTATAGTTTTTTTATTAAAATATAATAAAAGCATAATATAAATTTCCTTTTTATTTTAGATTATTCAATAGCTTTCTATCTATGGAATCTATATTGTATTTGAACCTCAAAAAGTATATAGCTAGGTGTAAGATTACCTAAATGTAGGGAGAGCAATGTGGTTATCCATAAGTGGCCAAATTCCTATTCATTGCATAAAAATGTTCCATCAGAAAAGAGTTGGAAAAGTATGCTATTGTAGCACCATGACACTCAAGTAAGTAACAACTAACAAGCTAACAATTTTTATCTGATATCTGAGATTTTTTCCTTAATATTTTTTTAATTTTAAACATCTTTTCAGAAAATTATGATGCATGCTGCAATAAAATTTTTTGCATTGAAACAGCTCCAAGTTCATCAGAAATTGAAATGAATGCCAGCAATGTGCCAAGATATCTTGATGCTCTTCCCCAATTTCATGGAGGACTGATTCACAATTTAAGGTTAGTAGCAAATGCCTTTTTTATATGATTATATAATCCAGGCATAAATGGACTTTATTTACTAATGGAGAATACACTTGTCATATTCAGGAAGTTTGCTATCAGATTTAGGAAGTATAAAGTAACTGATCAATAGTTTGTTGACTTGATGCCAAAACTAAATTTCAAATAATTTCTAGTTCTTCATATAATTTTTCAAACTATTCATAACTGTTTTTTGTACATGCAAGTATAGATAAACTATGCAAAAAGCTAGCATTACTTGATTGGGCGAGTAACACCTGACTCCATTCAATTCTCTTCTCCATTCAGACTGTGAAAACTGTATTTATTATTTGTGTAATACACCATTTTGCTCCCAGTTGTGTGTAAACTATTGAATATAACATGGTATCTTTAGTTGACAATGAAATTGAAGATTTTCAAATAAAAGAAGCTTATTATTTCTTCCCAATACAGTAAAAAATAGTGTAAAAACTAATTTCCATAAGTAATGTTTTCTCTCTCATTACAGGGACAAGGTGCAATGCACTTGTGTGGCGAAAGTAAATAAACTGCATGGCAAATTAAATCAACTTGATAAAAAAGTCACTTCTAAATTAGTGAAAATGGTCGCACCATCCCAATTTCTCCCACCACCAGCTCAATATGAGAGTGAACTATGTGATTTAACTGCCTATGGTGCCTACTACCTTGTTAAATATTTATGATATGCATTGTGTGTGTAAGTAATAGTGTTACTTTGATTTAGCTGATTTTGAATTAATATTCTTCAAATGTAAATTATAATTTTTTTCAGGATTCTACTTTGAGAAAAATGACTGGAAAAAGGACCCTGAATTTTGATAAGGTTGACGAGGAAAAAAAATTAGCAGTTCAATTTTCCCTAACAGGACTGTGTGAAAGATGCAAACACTCAAAACTTAGTTTCAAGGACCATGCAATAGGAAAACAAGTTCTCGGTGAGTCACTGAATTGTATAAATAAATAAAATAGATCAATTTTCAGTTGTATATCTAATGATAAACTATGTTATACTATTACCTGTATACAATATATATGTAAATTCAATTTATAGTTTCTAAGAGTGGGTTTCTCGATTGTTACTCAGGAAATAGCAAATTATGGAATTTTGTGAATATATTCATTAATTATATCTTATCATATTATAAACTTTATGTTCAGTTATTGCCATGACTGTAGAATTACTTTTGAATCTAATGACTCGTCCAGATTTTGTTAGATAATTATATTGAAAAATATGCTAAAGCCTTATAATAATACTGTAATATACCAACTTCCAGATATCATAATACTGCACCACTCGATAACATAGAAGGAAGCTTGTACTTGTGTGAGCTAACAACTTCCAAGTGCTAGTACTTTGGAGTTGCAATCTAAGCCAAAGAGTAAGTGTATTATTGTTTCATTCCTAAAACTTCCTCCAGTGTAGTAATTGTGCGAAGATTTTGTTTTCTTCATAGTTTTTAAAACCTTTGAATTGTTTTAATGATGTAAACTGACGGTTTTTTATTTGTGTCTTATAAAAATTTTACATGTTATGTTTTCCTTTGTAAGCACAATGCAAACACCATCTGAATCCCTGCTTGCTGCTTCTTCAGTACTAGCTGCTTCTTCAGTACTAGCTGCTTCTTCAGTACTAGCTGCTTCTTCAGAACTAGCTGCTTCTTCAGTACTAGCTGCTTCTTCAGAACTAGCTGCTTCTTCAGAACTAGCTGTTTCTTCAGTACTAGCTGCTTCTTCAATACTAGCTGCTTCTTCAGTACTAGCTGCTTCTTCAGTACTAGCTGCTTCTTCAGAACTAGCTGCTTCTTCAGAACTAGCTGTTTCTTCAGTACTAGCTGCTTCTTCAGTACTAGCTGCTTCTTCAGTACTAGCTGCTTCTTCAGTACTAGCTGCTTCTTCAGAACTAGCTGCTTCTTCAGTACTAGCTGCTTCTTCATTACTAGCTGCTTCTTCAGAACTAGCTGCTCCTTCATAATAATATAATTATCCATTCATAATATAACGTTGTTTAAAGTTGGCTCAGCCTTATTTAAAGAAATATTTGATATCAGCGATTATGAGCGGAGACAACTCTACTTGTTGTTTCTCGTAGGATATGCCAACTGTATTTAGTTGTTTATGGTAGGCTATGTCAACTATTAAATATCTACGGCGAAACGGTCACTTGCCGACTATAATGCCAACGGTAATGCCCAACCATAAATGTACATAATGCCAACTATAAATTCCGTTTGGGAATCGGGTTAAAAGTCAAAAATCAAGTTCAAGGCCATTTGTAACTCATAAACTCAAAAATTATTCCACCAAATGTGTCTGAAATTTGATGGTACAATTGGTCAATGTCCAGAACAATCTGTTAGAATTTTTAAAGCTTCCGGTCAAAGGTCAAGGTCAAGGTCATTTATAACTCACTAACTCAAAATGTATTGAAACTTGGTGGGACGATTGGTTATTATCCAGTTACCAGTTTATTCAATTTCAGGTGAGAATAGGTCAATGCGGCGGCGAAGGTATGCGCTCTACCGAGTGCACATACTGTAGTTTATTTATTGATCATCTTTTTATTCGCATAATTGAAAAAGTGTTCTACCAAATTGCCTGAAATTTGTAAAACATTGGTCAATGTCCAGTGACCTTCTGGTAGAATTTTGGGAGCGACTCGGTCGAAAGTCAAGATCAAGGTCATTTAAAACTTAATAACTCAAAAGGTATAGAACCTTATTGCATGAAACTTGGTAGGACGATTGGTTATTATCCAGTTACCAGTTTATCAGATTTTGGGAGAGAACAGGTCAAAGTGGCGGCGCAGGTATGTCCCTCTATCGAGTGCATGTAGTTTAGTTCCATTTACAATATCTATAAACCTGCTAAGCAATAACCGGAAGATGTTTTTCACTTTCTAATCCTTATCGAAATCATTAAAATGTATAAAAAGAAGGCAGATATTGGTATAGTCCTTAAAGATGTTATTTAACTACTCAGTCATGGAATATCTTCATCATCTATTTTATTTTGTCAAATATTTTGTTTATAGTGTTCTCTCAAAACAATTGTCTCATAATTTCATGAGATATAATAATTATTTTCATTAATATAGTAATATACTTCATATAACTACCACCATTAAATTCTTTTCTGATACTTTTTTCCAATTCTCTTATTGGCTGCTGATGACTGATATCTCACTGGTGGCAATCATCTAGATTTCTAGATTGATAAAGCTCTTCAATGATTATTTACGATATATGCCTCGTTGCTTGTCATTATTCGTCATTAGTAACATTTTTCATCTGAAGAAACTGAAACAGTTCCACTAGATCTCTCAATTTTATTCGCCAGACATTGACCTTAAGGTGCGGTGTTTTTGAACGCTCTTAAGGGGCCTTTACACGAGCACTGGTCAGTGCCACTATTCACCACACTTTTTTCACCACACTGCCCACCAAGTAGCTCAGTGCCTTTACACGAGCAGAATGTGCTTTGGTGGGCACTGACACTTTAGTATCGTGGTTAGCATCTAATATACTATTAAACAGTAGCGCTGTTAGTGTTTTATCTTTATAATCTTTAGATTTTATTTTCCATAGGCATGGGTGCTCTTCAACTAGGCCAATGAAAGGGGTTGTTGATTGTCTGGCAATCGCTACTGACAGACAGTGGCACTTTGTGGTGAGCGTTCGCTCTCAGAGCGATAGCTTGGTCACCACCAAGTTTTGCCAAAAAGGGTGGGGCAACTAGCAAAGTGGGCGTGGCATAGAGCAGTGTCACCACAAAGTGGCACTGAGCACTTACCGTGTAAAGGCCCCTTTAGCCATGTGCAACACGTCAAATATATTGCGATGCGTCTAAATGAATTTTAAAGCAATTTAACACTTATTAAGGTATCTCAGCACATTTTGATGTGTTTTTAAACAAGTTACCTCTTGTTTAATTGAAATTTTGCGGAATATATTTGTTGTTGGACGATAAAATAATATATGTTTAATAATGAGGATATCATTATATTATAGAATATTGTTAGTTAGAATATTAGTATATACACTAATACAGTAAACATAATTATTGTCACCTAGTGAAGAGATACAAAAGAATTGCGAATGTTAGTACATTGTAATTAAACATGAAGCTTTGAAAATAATTCATAATTATATTAATTAGTTGGATTTCGAATATTTCGGGTTAAATCTATAAGAAATCAAATCTATTTGGGTAATGTCGATGGAAGAATTAAAAACTTAATTCAGTTGTTAATTCTCGAAAAATGTATGCACACACATATAAGTCATGATAGGAAGTAAATTTTTTTTAATTCAGGTTAAATCGTGACCTATCGCAAAAAAAAATGTAAAAAATTTATTGCAAGCCTGACATACATATCTTAAGAACACTCTGGAAGTAAATGTCATGGTTCTGGATCATATTCAATGAGAGAAAAGAAAGTTTTCTCTATCAAAATACTAAAAATTGAAGTGAAGGAATTATAATGCTATTGCCATTCAGAAAATCAAACTCCGGCCATTGTGCACAATTACACATTATACAGTTACACAACCAATAGCGGGTCTATGTCATTTGGGTCGTGGTCATTTGGGTCGCGGTCATTTGGGTCGTGGTCATTTGGGTCGTGGTCATTTGGGTCGTGGTCATCCGGGTCACAGACCATTTGGGTTGCGGTCATTTGTGTCGCTGTCATTTGGGTCCGTGTTTATAAAAAGTATAATAAACATGCATAGTTAATTTAGCTTTTGTATAATTGAATGCTTTCTTAGTTTTGAGGTAAAATTGTAAAATATAATAATATATAATGAAATTTTAATATACATAAAAAACTTAAATACCATTGTTTCCTGCTCGAATTTAGAAAGTCTATGGATTGTTGTTGAATGATTTACCTAAAACCAACAATAACATCAAAGCTTATCATAACGCATCGTAACGCATCTTGCTTGCATCCAAATATATGGAAATTCATAGATACATTGAAAAAAGAAGAAAGTCTAGCTGCACAAAGAAAATGCAGATCGAATGCAGTGAGCCATTTCATGGGAAAAAGAATTACAGAGACGCTTCGGTAAAGCTTCAAAAATTGTTAAACGGTACAACTCAGACGATAAATTATTGTTTTTTAAAATCATTGCCCACAATATACGGTATTAATTTTTTCAATGCTATGAACTAATTTAAACCTTCGTGTTTAAGCTTATTTTACCATGTCAGACGTAAGCAAACCTTCGTTTTAAAAATTCTTATTATGTAGAGTATGCTAAATTTTCATTGTTCAACACGTTGTGGAAGCGCATTAAGTGTTTTTTATATATTAAAATTTCATAAAATTTTAAAATATTTTATTAATTAACCTTAAGACGGAGGAAGCATTCAATTATACATAAGCTATATTAACTATTCATGTTTATTTATTATAAAATCACGGACCCAAATGACCGCGACCCAAATGGTCCGCAACCCAAATTACAACAACTCGAATGACCGCGACCCAAATGACCACGACCCAATTGACCGGACACCCTCTTTCATTGATCCACTCTTTTCCATCCACAGTTATAGTTTCATTGAGTTTTATTCATTCTTGTGAATATTATAGGGATATTATTGATGGGTAGTGAAATGGCTCTTGCGCAATTAGTTAATTAGAACACCTAAAAAATATTTATTTCTTATCTTTGCTGGTTATTTTTTTTTAATATATAATAATTCTTTGGCGTTCATCAATGGATGTGTAAATATCATATAAAGGTTTTTATGAAGTAAAAATATCGAAGTGAGGAATGGCAAGTACTAACCAGTCCCTAGGTTACTGAGAAAACTTTCAATGGCTAGGTTACTAGGTTTAACCTGTAGCTGACTGTAACATACGTCTTTAAGACTGATATTAGTTACTCTGTTTATTAGGATATTTTCGAATAAAAAATAAACATTTACCATTTTTTCAGTGAAGAAAGAATTTTTGTATTGATTATTAAAATTAATTAATTTTGTTCACAGAAATTGATAATATGAAAATTTCAATGTTTTGTTAACAGGTTTTCTTTCAATGGAATACTGGTACAGTCTCCATTAACATCTACTTTTTTAGTTGTTCCATTTATTATATTTTTCAAAATGATATTTTATGTTCACTGAATTATTAAATAGAATAAATTTTAGGCTAGAAAGGAAATTATTCACATTCATCAAAGTGCTATTTCAACAGTAGATATCCTATTAAAATTAAGGAAAAAGTTTAAAGTAAAGAAAAATGGTAAGGCTCAATCACGGGTAAAATAATTAGAATAAACTAATATGGAAACGATTAATTAGTAATAATATAAAAAGAACACGGTATAACATGCAATATTATAATTAGAAATCATTTAATTACGGGAAACATAATTAAGAAAGACATTATTACGAAACTCATAAAATGAGAGAAAATAATAAATACAAAATTAAGTAGAGGAAAATAGTTGGCAACCAAATAATTAGGAAAACTATAGTCTACAAAACTTTTAACTATGAGTGATATAATTGGAGAACAATCAAAATACGATAATATAATTAGCAGTTAATTAATTATTAACATTTGAAATAAGGTAGAATAATGACGAAACCTATAATTACCGAATTAATTAAAAAATAAATTTAATTAAATTAAAGAACAACTAATTTCAAACCACAAAAATCATTGTCGACAAAATAATTAGCGCAAGTATATTCAGTACAAGTGTATTTAGCACAAGTGTAATTAGCGCAAATATAATTACTGGAACTGGAATTCGGGGGGATTTGAGAATATGGCTTTTCAGCGCCACTGTCCGCCCTCCCGGACCCTCCGACTACACACCCCCAGCCCCTTCTGCAGGGCCGAGACTTCTTCCTCCAGTCCTCAACCCCCACCTTTTGGCAGCCTTATCCCCTCCCCCGCCAACAACTCCCTCTCTCTCCACGCCTCCTCCAGAAAACTCCACACCCCATCAAGATTCCTCTCACCAAAACTCATCACTCCGCTCATACTTACCACCCCATATCTCTCCCTCACCTCCACCAGCATAGGACACTCCAGCAGGAAGTGCTCCAAAGTCATCTCCTCTGCACCACACATCCTACACTAGACCTACCACCCCCCCCCCCAAAATCTCTCCCTCCATCCCAACCTAAGAGAATTTGTTCTCACTCTGAACAGCAGACATGCTCCCCACCTATTTTCGTACCATTTTCCCCCTATTCCCTCCTTCTCTCTGTACCATACCAATGTACTTCTGCTTCCCACCTCCCTTCTCCATCTACTCTCCTCCCATCTATCAACTATTCTTCCCAGTTCCTTGCTGTCTAACACCCTCAAGGCCTCTCAGTCCAAACTCAACTCCGTCATATACTCCTCCATTTCTCTCATCCATGAATTACCTCCACTCCTCTCCGTCACCCTCCCAACCATATCCCTCAGTACCTCATTCCCAGTGTTCCTTAAGAACCCACCAAACCTAACTTTCATCTCCATATCTCTTGCCATAGCCGACGAGCACCCTACTTCCCCCTGCAGACCTGCCACTGGTGCATAAGTAAGTGCCCTCAAGAACCTTCTGCAAACCCCATTCTCCAATATCTGCAACTTCCCAATCTCAGTCTTACTCCACACCATAATCTTCCCCGCATGCAACACCCCCGGCAGCACCACACTGTTCCAAAAAGTTTTTCCCATTAGTAGTCTGTCACAGGACCTCTCCACCACTGAGTTGGTTACATTCACCATTCTCTCCGCACTCCCTATCTTTTCCTTCTTATTTTCCCTGAAACAATCCCTCCTTGCACTCACCAACACTCCCAGATATCTAACTTCCTTCACCACTTCCATCCCCCTGATCACATTCTCTCCAACATCACCCCCACCATTAAAAACCATACACTTACTCTTCTCCCTAATTATACTCACACCACAACCCCTTGCAATCTTCTCCGATATATCAATCATCTCCCCCGCTTCCTCCCTCGATCTTGCCAACAGCAAGCCATTATCCGCATAAAAAAGCACCGGTATCCTTCTTTGTCCGCTTCTATACCCCAGGAAACTCCTTAGCAATCTCTCTATAATTCTTCCGACAACCATCACAAACAATCTAGGCGATCCTGTGCAACCTTGCCTAATCCCGTTCTTCACTTCCATCTCACCCAACTCCCTTCCTTCACGCCATACCTCAGTCTTATCCCCCAATACAGCTCCGCTATCACCTGAATCACCCTTGGATCACACTTATAATACAGTAAACTTTCAATCTGTGCTTTCCTATCCACGCTATCAAATGCCTTATTGAAATCCACCGCCACCACAACCAACATCTCCTTCCTCATATAGCTCTCCTCCACACAGTTATTCAGAAACCAAGAGTTTTCCTCTATCCTTCTTTCTTCCGTAAAACCAGCCTGCATACCACTCACCCTTCCATCAAACATTTCCTGTCCCACCAATCTATCCTTAATCATACCCATAAACAGTTTGTACCCTACATTTGTTAGAGCCACAGGTCTATGCTGCATAGCCTGTGGCTTCCTTACTTTGGGAATCATTACTGTCTTTGATTTCTTTCATTCCTCCCCAATGACACCTCTCTAGCACCCCATTCTACACCTCAACCACCCTCCTCTCCACATCCTCCTTCACAAACTTAACATCACCCATACACTCCTCCACACCCGACACCACCCTCAACCTTACAACTCCTGGTATACTTCTGTCCTCTCTCTCAATTCTTCTTCTCTCCAAAACCTGAATTCCAATTTCTATGTCTCTTTCATATTGTTGCCTTCTCTCTCCATTCCAAACTTCCTCAATTTTATTTTCATTCTTATGATATATCTCATTCCAACCACTCATCATCAACTCCCTTTTCCAATTCTTCTCCTATTTCTTCTCCATTTACTCCATATAACTTTCCCCTTTTTTTCTGAGACTCTCTCCCATGGAGTTTCTCAATCATTTTCCACTTCTTCTTGCCATTTTTATTCAATCTTACTTCCTCAGCTACTTTTCTCTCATACCTCATCTTCGCCTCCCTCACTAACCTCTTTACTTTTTCTTTTTGCTCTCTATAAAGAGTCCATGCTCTATCTTTCTCCTCACCTTCTACTCTCCTTTTCCTTCTGTTTAGAACTCTCCTGTATTTTATTTCCATTCTGATTTCTCTATTCATCCATGGTTGATCAATCACCCTCCTACTAATTTTTCCTATCCTTCTCCTACCATTTCTTCTCAGACATTCATTAACTTTTTCCTGTACTATTCTCTCCCATTCATTTATATCCATATTTACTACTCTATCTATCTCTCCTTCCACCTTACTCACAAATTCACTCATCATAATTTCATCATCCACCTTATAGTAACTATTCTCTTCATATTCGCATTCCCTTCTTTTTAACTTTTCTTCCTTCACTCTGAAAACTCCAGAAATGTAGCAGTGGTCCGACATATCAAACATTTCCTTCCGCTCGTCTATGGCCATCTCCTCAAATCTCCTGTATATTATCTCATTCACCAAATAATAATCAATTACACTTCTTTCATTCCCCTGCACTCTGGTATACTTCCCCTCACATCTCTCATCCACATTTAGCATCACCAAGTTCCACTTCTGCAAGAAGTCCAACATAATTTCCCCATTCCTATTTAATTCCTGTTCCCCCAAAAAACCTACATGCCCATCAAAATATCCTTAAACAATAAGAGCCCTGTTCTCAGGCATCCTTCCCCAAATCCTATCCAAATATCTATATATTTCCCTATTCCTATCCAAATCCCTAGTGTCCATATACAATAGAACCATCCAGAAACAAAATTTTCCCACCCTCACCTCAGAAGCCAGCAAATCTCTGCAGTCACAATCATTCTTCCTCATCACTTGTTAGCATCATCATTCCTCCCCCTTTCTTATCACTCATATCTCTCATCCTATCTACAATATTAACATCATCTCCCCACTCCACTCTTTTGAATTTTTCATAAGTTTCAACTAATCCAATTATCCTTACTTCATTCGCCTCCTTCTCCTCTCCCATTCTTCTCATAATGTCTATAGCCTTCACGTCAGTGAGTCCCTGCATATTTATCATATCAATTCTCACAATACCATCTCTCAATCTCAGTGCCTTATACTCCTCTATTCCATCCCCTTTCACATTTTCTACCCTTCATTTGTTATTTGTATCGCCAGTTTTTTGTTCTATCTTTCCTTCTTCTACCGAGGTACTTGTTTTTCCCTTTGCCAGCTATGTATATATTCTCTCCCTCCCCTCTCCTTATCCACAATTCTTCCCTTATTCCTGTATTCTTTCATTTCTGGTTAAATCAGGCATTATCATAACCGTCTTAAACCTATCTCCCATCTTCCTCAAATTTTTCGCTTTTCCTATCACAGCCCACATCTGACCAACCGTCTCCATTCAGACCAGTGTCGGCACTTCCCTATCATTGTTCTCTTCCTCTCTATCTTTCCTCCCTCTCAATCTAGTAATTTCAGCAATGGGTGCATTTCTTATACCTAACTTAACCTCAATTGAAGGGCAAAAATGTGTAGTGGTCTATTTGAAGAAAAGTGAAAAACTCTAGTGGTGAAAACTATTTGGTCAATGTAGATATATCAGTTCCAATTTCACCCTCCTGTGATAAAAAGCTTAGGAGATCATGTGCTCCAATAATATAGACCACTAAGTTTTCACGAGTTAAGATACGCACTCAGTGATCTATGGTGACACTCGGCTCTATTATTTGTAACGCTGCCTCTGATTGGTCGACTGGATATTTTCTATGCGGAGGAAAATATTTCATTTTTTAGCCGAGACTGAAGTATCTTTATAATAATTAATTAATTAGCACATAGGGTGCAGATAAATTAAATTTAGTGATTACTCATTCAGAGAACAAATTGTTTGTAATAAAATATATAACTAGTATGATATCATACATACTTTTACTAAATTATTAGGCAATAGTGTTTACTAGGTATTTAATTAAAAATAGGTATGTACAACCTAGCTGTTATGTTTTAACAAAAAATTCTATGTGTCCATTCATTACTCAGGTATATTTATATTATAAATAGGTAGTGGGTACCTATATTTTAATAGGTGTATAATTTATCTTATCTTCATAATAAATGCAATAATTTTGTCTAGTTACACTTTTATTTTAGGTATTAAATTGAGTAATTGGTGTGAATTATAGTACCCACCATAACTGCATTGTAGCCTAATTAATTTTATAAAGTAGGTAGTAGCTACCAAAAAATTAAAATACAATGAGAATGGTATTGAAAGAAATTGAAAACCTCTTACAAAAAAATTAACTGTACATAATTTTTTATGGCAATAAAATATAAAACACTATTTATTACATAACACCATTTATTTAGCAACTAAAGCTAATTTATGAAAAGTATAGGGTATGTTCCGAATTATCGGTCGGTTTCACATCTTCGGTCATATAAGAAAACTGTATGATTATTTTTTTTTCTTATAATTGGTATCCGTGATACCGGCAGGTTTCTTGGATACCAATTTAAATAAATATCAAATTATCATTATTATACAGTTTTTCTTATATGAATGAAGATGTGAAACCGACCGATAATTCGGAACTTACCCTTTGTAGAAATACCTACCTCCATACTGGTATATGATTATTTTTAACCTTGTTTTGTATAAGGTTTCTTAATTAGCTAGGTACTGATTAAATTATTTAGCTATCAATGAATCAAAAAATTTAGTTTCTATATTATAAATTTAAATAACTACCTAGCTAGGTCTACCCAAATGCAAATATACTGCTCATGTACCTGAAAAAATTGAAATTATTAATAACCAGGTTCATAAATATGATTATTACCTAATACATATATCTACCAACTAACTATAGTTATTAGTATCAAAAGAATGGTTAAAATTCCCAATAGTTAAAACTTAAAATATAGGCTTTTATTTTTCTGATGAAGTAAACCTTTAGCCAATCTTTAACTCCCTTTTGAAAAATCGATAAAGGAACATGAATAATACATCAAATTTGATGTCACCGTTAGGTAAGTAGTTATGATTTCTTTCTAGCATTTGTAACTACAATTACCTATCTAGTTTATGTAGGTACATCTCTTATTGAGTGAATAAGTTATTATCTCTATTGGTAGATAGTGCCCGTCGGTAGAAAATTGTAAACCTAAAAACAATGGGTTAATTAATAACTACATTGCAGCCTAATTAATTTTAGATGGTAAGTATTAGCTACCAAATTATAATATAATGAGATTGGCATTGGAAGAATTTGCATATACGAGAAGTTCTTACATAAAATTAAACTGTTCATAACCTTTTGGGATAAATATTAAACACTATTTATTATAAATAATTTCATTACATCTCGAACAGTGGTGACCAGAAGATAATGCATCTCACGTATTTCGATTGATATTCATATAATTAATAAGTTAACTTACTATTAGTTGATTAATAATATTGTTACTTTACAAGAAGACATGTATTTTATTATATTGAAATTGGATGTAATTGGTGAAAAATAATGTTGGCAAAATATGAAAATTAATGGGAATCACTGAAACATTCCAGTAATTAATGCGCAAAAAACTAACACATTTCCATATTTCAAAATTATGGGATATTATTGTTCATTAATTAAAATCTAGTAATTGTATCTTGTATTAACATTGATACCATAAGGCATAGGTTATAAATAATATATCTCTGTTAGTATCAAGAAAAACATTGACCAATAAAATCTATGAAATTTAGATACAAACAATGTATTTGATATCTTGTTTCTATCTGTATTTTAGGGAAGTGTTCTACCACAGGTACATAGTAATCACACGATAGGTTATTCTACTTTATACATAAACATTAACTTTGAACACCTGTGTGCTAAGAAAGCACTAGGTGTTAAGGTACCTAGTTTAAATGAGGCAGAATTAAAATTACACTAGCTAGGATGAAGAAAATTGGAACACACTTTACTATATTTAAGCATACATTGACAATAATGGTTAGTTAGCCAATGTAAGTGATTTAATTATCAATATCTAATGATTCTTCATTTTTTAATACAGTTTGAAATGAACATTAGTTGGAAAGACAATAGTCATCTTAACCATCGCGATTAACCTCCTAACTGATTTCTACAAGATTCAACATTTTCATTAATTTCACTAGAACCTTCCTTTTCACTACCAACCAGTGTTACTAATACTTATAAAATATTATTCATTAAATATAAGATTAATTATATTACATTGTAGTTACTGCACCCAAATTTATAATCTAAAAGATGCAAATTAGTTTTGACAACCTAGGTAGTACAAATAAATCGAATTTTTTGTTTTTGATTAAGTTACGTACCCCATTCAGTGTGTATATGAAAAAGTATGTATATGATAGTCATTATTGATCTTTTTTTAATTGGTATCTATGTCATTTGCAGTTATTGTAAATAACAATTAAAATAAAAAGTTAATCATAATTATTAAATATATACTTTTTCCTTACTTGATCGAAAATGTGGAATCGTCCGATAATGTGAAACTTACCCTGTCCCAGGCCTATCTGAGATTTTGTTATCCAATAATTATTAATTATACTCTGTAACCCAAATTATAATTTATACAGTTATGTTATTTTTCTATGAAAGTTTAGAAATATTATGGACATGGGTAAGTTACGAATTATTGTACAGTTAAACATTTTCGATCATGTAAGAAAAAAATGTATAATATTAGGTTATGTTAGGATGTAATTTAAATGAGAGGCCTGTTATAAATAAGTTTTAGTTATCTATATATACTTTTACACTTTACTGGTCATTTATTAAGTTTATAATTAGTTACTTGAATGAATGAACGATATAAATATCATGATATTATGTTTAGCACCGGTGTATTGAATTTGTTCAATTCAAAGTTTTACCTAGTTAGGTAGATGCGTAGCGCCAAGCTCATTGAATATTGTGCATAGCTACAATTTATATCTAAAACCTATTTTATATTAGAGTTTAAGGTACCAAATCTAAAGATTAATTGAGCTGTCGAAAATACTTGCGTACTACCATGATTACTTTATAACTCAGGTGCTTTTCATAACATAGGACTTTTACTGTAATAGTCCACCAAAGTGAATTGATTTGGGTTCTTTTCTCTGTTATTCGTACGGGATAAAAATTAGGTGGTACGACATCCATTACAGATGAATATTTACGTACGCTTGGAGAATTGTAAGTAAATATTTCGGTACCTATAAAGTTCATTGAAATGTGTATTCAAATAAAAAAATTATAAGCTATTTAATTATAAATAACGTCTATTAAGAGACAAATTCGTTAATTAAATAATCTGTACAATATATTTTTACGCAAGAAATTTGAAAGATTGGTTACCAAATAACGTGAAGTTCTCTCAGTTTTGAGAGTATAATACTTATTAATTATTATTGAAGTAATTTTATTTACTTTATACCCTTTCTATCTTATGATAGGATTCTGAAACCGAACTAGGTATGGGGAAAATAGGTACGGTGAACCTACCTTTGTACCTAACTCATAAAATAAACCTAGTTAAGTATTTAAAATTCTGAAACTAGTTATTATATATTATTTTATCTTATATTCATTTAAATAAATATAATTATGAAACTAACTAGTTATATTGTATTATTATATCTTGTAATAATACATAAACCTAATACTTAGGTTTCAGAATCCTATCCTAAGATAGAAAGGGTATAAAGTAAATAAAATCACTTCCAATAATAAGTTATACTCCTAAAACTGAGAGAACTCTACGTTATTTGGTAACCAATCTTTCAAATTTCTCGCGTATAAATATGTTGTACAGGTTACCTAATTTACGGATCTGTCTTTTAATTGACGTTATTTCTAATTAAATTGTTCATAACTTTTTTATTTGAATTCACATTTCAATGAAATTTATAGCAATGAATGCGTTTAGATATTAGGTATCGAAATACTGATTTGAATCTTCCAAGCGTAAGTAAATAGTCAGCTGTAATGGATGTCGTACCACCTAATTTTTTTTCCCGTACGAATAACATAGGAATATTTCGCCGATAATCTAAAACGGAACCCAAATCACTTCACTTTGGTGGTCTATTAGGTTCAGAAGTTTTACTAAAAATATCGCTTAATGGTAAAAACTGAAGTCAAATTGTTCATGGGATAAAAATGTATATAGTTAATTCCGAAACTAATAGTAAGATATATATAATTTTATATAAGTTGAAATATTTTCAAGTTCTAATTAATATTATACAATTTAGTATTTACTAAACTATAACTCTAATATAGTGAAATCCTGTATAGTGAATGTAGTGTCCTGAGTAATGAAGTAGCCTCTGTAGTCTTTAGACTCATTATGCATAGTGAACAAAATTTTCTTCGTCAGATTTCTTAAACTAATGGCCGTTTATGGCAGACTAAAGGAAAGTGGGTCACTATACAGGCTACTTCTTTACTCAGGGCCAGGGTGGATAAAAACCCTTGAACCACTTGACCTGGCATGGCTTCTATTGTAAAAGTATTAAAGAGTTATCTATTTGTGTGATTAAATTGGTGTTTATTTTTCAGGCGTACCTCTCTGTCATCCATACGTCCATCAGAAACACAAGAGTTGTTTTAAAGAGACCACTAGTCAGCAGTAATGGCTCACCTCTGTTGATTCACAATGCAAGTGAGTGTTGAATATTCAGTCCTATTAAATATTTGAAATATGTAATCGTCAACATAGTATTATATCTGCAGTGTAACTGCTGTGTTGTGAATTATTTGGGAATACAGTTTGACAATTTATATTTTCAGCTTCTTAATTTGATTCGAATAATAATTTCACTTCAATATACAGGGTGGCTAACACTTTTGTTGCCAAACTTTAACATAAGTTTGAATTCGTCGATATAAACACTTTTTATTCCTTGAAGGTATAGTCTAAAATGCTTAGTTAAAGAGTTACAAGATTAGGAAAGTAGAATCTGTACCATTTACTATTATAAGTTAACGTCATTTTTTAATGTAACGATAAGAAACAAAACATTTTCGACAGTAATTATTTTGAGCCCAAGAAACATAATCATAAATTGGGTAAAGGTTACATGTTTACAAAATGTGTTCAAACTGTCGCCCATTTGTTGCGATGCAGCCGTTCAATCGTTTGACCAATGATTGGCGGGCGCGAGCAAAGACACCAGGAGTTTCACGAATCCTCGTGGGGAAAAATGTTCGAACGCTTGCATCGTAACAAATGGGCGGCAAATTGAACACATTCTGTAAACATGTACCTTTACCTATTTTAAGATTATGTTTCTTGTGCTCAAAATAATTACTGTCGAAAATGTTTTGTTTCTTATCGTTACATTAAGAAATGACGTTAACTTATAATAGTAAATGGTACAGATTCTACTTTCCTAATCTTGTAACTCTTTAACTAAGCATTTTAGACCATACCTTTATAGAAAAAAAGTGATTATTTCGACAAATGCAACCTTATGTTAAAGTTTGGCAACAAAAGTGTCGGACGCCCTGTAGTACTAACTAGTTAGTTAATCACATTCTCTGGTACAAAGTACAAACTATTATCTATATTAGCTAATACTTCGTATTAGGTATGGTGTGGTAATATATTTAATTAACTATAATCTTTTTACAGTCTTTTTGTAATGGCAGTGGCTGAGAGACTCCTAACTGATGACCTACCCATTCCTACAATCGATTGCTTTCAAGTCGTCTGATGAGGTATATTTTTGCTTTCTTTTAATTTTAATATCTTTTTTCTCTTCTATTTGCCCCTAATATGCTGACATAGTTCTCAAATTAAAAGTAAATGTCAAACTTACTTATTTCTTTAGCTACCTTGATTCATTAGTTACTATCAGAGAAAAGAGTCACTGTGATGATGCTAATTTCACAGGTTACAGTTTTCTATTTTCATATCATACTAATCTTTCGTCGTGTACCCAGACCCATTTTAATATTGCAATCATTACAAGTAGCACCTAAAGTTTCTTTTTGAAAATGAGAAATTAGTAAACAGTGTAATAACTTCAATATATAGATTACTAATATACCCTTCTCAATAATCGAATTATCTAATTTTCAATACGTTTGTCTGAAACTTATTAATTTTCAGACCACTGCGCAATCTTCAGCCCCAGTTAACAACTGAACAACAGTGCAAGCTAAATTCGAGTTTTGTGTTGACTGCTACACTGGTCTGTTGCGACTGGCTAAATATCTCAAGGTAACTACTACAGTATTTGATACAACTACAGTACTTGGTACAACTACAGTAGCTATTTGATACTATTACAGTTGCTATTTGATATAACTACAGAATTTGATACAACTACAGTAGCTATTTGATATAACTAAAGTATTTGATACAACTACAGTACTTGGTACAACTACAGTATTTGATACAACTACAGTATTTGATACAACTACAGTATTTGATACAACTACAGTATTTGATACAACTACAGTATTTGATAAAACTAAATTTGCTATTTGATACAACTACAGTAACTATTTGATACAACTACAGTAGCTATTTGATATTACAGTTGCTATTTGATATAACTACAGAATTTGATACAACTACAATAGCTATTTGATACTATTACAGTTGCTATTTGTTATAACTACAGAATTTGATACAACTACAGTAGCTATTTGATACAACTACAGTATTTGATACAACTACAGTATTTGATACAACTACAGTATTTGATACAACTACAGTATTTGATACAACTACAGTATTTGATAAAACTAAATTTGCTATTTGATACAACTACAGAAGCTATTTGACATAACTACAGTATTTGATACAACTAAATTTGCTATTTGATACAACTACAGTAGCTATTTGATACAACTACAGTAGCTATTTGATACAACTGCAGTAGCTATTTGATACAACTACAGTAGCTATTTGATACAACTACAGTATTTTATACAACTAAATTTGCTATTTGACATAACTACAGTATTTGATACAACTAAATTTGCTATTTGATACAACTACAGTAGCTATTTGATACAACTACAGTAGCTATTTGATACAACTACAATAGCTATTTGATACAACTACAGTAGCAATTTGATACAACTACAGTTTTTGACACAACTACATTAGCTATTTGATACAACTACAGTAACTATTTGATACAACTACAGTAACTATTTGATACAACTACAGTAACTATCTGATACAACTACAGTAACTATTTGATACAACTACAGTAACTATTTGATACAACTACAGTAACTATTGGATACAACTACAGTAACTATTTGATACAACTACAGTAACTATTTGATACAACTACAGTAACTATTTGATACAACTATATAGTAACTATTTGATACAACTACAGTGGCTATTTGATACAACTACAGTGGCTATTTGATACAACTACAGTGGCTATTGATACAACTACAGTATTTGATTCTTAGCCAATTTTTGGTTTATGAGCTCTTGAAAGATATTTGTCTCAGAGTAACTCTTTAAATTACATCTTAGTAATGAAGTTATTTCTCTTACCTCATCATTTACTTGGGATATTGATTTCTATTATTCAAATTAATTTATTTTCATTTTTGCTATTAGTGTTTATCGGAGAAAAAGGTAGAAAATCATGTTTTCCATAAATCTAAATTATTCTTGACCATCTTTTTCGATCTCAGCTAGTAAATAGAAAAAGGAGAAAAGGCTAACGCTCTCTTTGAAACTTATAAAACTTTATTTAAATGAAATCAATTCACTAACGGCTCAAACGTGGATGAAAATGAAATTTAGCTTTTAGCTTACTCTTTTATGAAATATGACTAATTAAGTAATCTATTAATTTGTGTGGTCTATTATAATATCCTCAATGAAATATTGTAACTTTTGCGTGTGTTTATTGTCATTACTTATGTATAATCTTCTCGTCTTATTCTAATTTGTTTCATTTCTTTCCAGATTTTCTATCGACAAGATCGGATGTGATCAGATGAGCTTTGAGAATGTGATCTAGAACCACTGCCCTGCGCCTGACGATGAATAGACATCTTTCCACTCGAAATCTTGAAACCAAAACCAAAACTTTCAACGGGGTGTTTTTTATTAACCATATGATGATAATTTGAAGTAAATATTTTTTCGCTTTCGGATCCCCATCCCCGAAACTTCCCCAACTGGACCGCTAAGCTAACCTTTTATGACACCATCCCACTAATTTTAATTCTAAGATATGCGGGTAACCTTGTTTATTTCAAAATTGAACTTTCCACGGTAGTGTTTTCCCTGGTTGATTTACCGGCAATGATGAACACATAAATAAATATTAAATTGTATGTTCATTAAGTATATGAGTGGCAATTCCATGGGGGAATATATATTATACATATTGCCTCCGATTAGTGATCTAATTTCATCGAATTTGAAGCGTATCAAATTAAACTTGAAATTATCACTAATCTGAGGAGTGATTTGGAATGTGGTGAGGGTATTTGACCTCACCTGTGTTTTATTATACCCTCTATTGTTAAATGTTATGTTGTTCTATATTAGTTGATACTTCAGATAACCTTTCTAGTTTTTCATATTTAATAATACCATATTGCGACTCTTATGATTTGATATTAAAAGAATAGTCGTAATTTTCTTTTTTTCCAAACTTAGGTAAGCTTTTTCGTTCCAAACTTAGCTAAAGTACATATAAATTTTGATAATATTGTAATGAGGTATTTTATTAGTTAGTAAGTTTCAAAGTAATATCAAAGAGCGATTTCTTTAATTGATATAGTTGATTGTGTCGCGATTTTAATGTCGACTGCTTTTAGCTCAGTTTGTCTCCGGATCATTCAAATGCTACGCTATTGTTGAATGAGTTAATACTTTTATTAGATTAACATTGAATGGTTGGTAAATAAATCGCTGATTTTGCAATTTTTGTGAGTCGTTTAAATTCATGCTGTCGATCATGATTAGTTGATTACACTATTTGTCTATTGATGGCGTTATATTTTAATTGGTAATTTATGAAATGTATTTAAATCCGTAAATAATAATACCTAATCGAATTTTTAAAAGTATGTATGCTCTATAAAAACTTTCTTTGCTCCACGTTAGTATTAATTTCGTGAAATCTCATTTCTTAAAAATGGTAATCAATAGCGTTGCGACGTTACACAAATATTTTATGCGTTCAATTTAAATGTGATGGTGTATGTGTCAAGCGTCTTATTTGCGTGGTCTGGTTTTGTGTGAATGTAAGTAAGTAGGCATTACATAGTTTTCTCGAAGTAGGCTTCTCCTAAAGAACTAAGAGGTAGCAAACATGATATCAATTTCTTTTTACTGAAAATAATATCAATATATTGAAACACTTCTCAAAAAGTCTGCTATCAAGTACTTTTAACAATCATAAATATGAAGGGTCTTTTACGTATAAATATAAACACTAGTTTAAAAACTGGGAAAATCAGTCGATATGCTTTATAATTACTGTATAATTTAAGTCTTCAAAGTTAAATTTATTCATATTATTTGCTAAAATATTTGTTCCCGACCGCGTTATAACCAAGCTGATAATATTTTTTACATATAAATCAGTAATAAACTACAAAAGTGTCGGACTAATGAATAGTAACCGTAAACGGTGATAGATTTTGTTACTAGATATTTTGCTCCCAGACGAACCTTTTTAATTTGAAAGGAATTAAAGACTTTAAATTAATTTTATATTGAAAATGAATTCTAGACTACAAATTAAAAACAGACGTAGATTTATTTTCGAGAATTTAAAAACAAGCTATCAAATGTAATGAATGCTAGATTTCTTTATTGTGCAACTATGGATAGATTGATATCTAATTGAAATTGTAATCTAATTATCTAAAACTGTTCACTATTTATTATTTTGGTTTCCTCGTTCAGAATAAATTGTCGCAATTACAATTAGCCTTAATTCAATGAAAATAGAACATATAAAGCTAACCTAATTGAAGATCATTGAGCATATTTTAAGGGATTTAAAGCATATTTCATTAAAAAATATTGTCACAACCCTAGTAATTATTTAAATGAATTATGCATAATTATTATACGCAATTATTTAAACTGATTCCATTTGAAGATATTGTTAAATGAATAAATTTAATTCTGATCTTAAATTTATTCTCCTTTATTCAAATGAGAGTTTTTAATGTTACATATGATAACATTAACCCTTTCTTTAAATAGTTATGTTTATATAGAACAATTGGGGAATTGCTTTGCTGATTGATTTTACTACTTAATATTTATTCAACTATGAATATCTTATTTAGCTTTTATTATTTTGATAGTTTAAATATCTAATTAATAGGTACTCTGCTCATATTATATTTTTTCATGATTTCAATCGTTAGATATAATAGTATCACATTCCACAAAATTAATAATATATAGGTACTTGGAATAATAAATTATTGTAGCTATAATAAAATTATCCCGATAATGTCATAAATGAATAATAATAAACTATTCACTTTTATAATCATCCCTTTAACTAAAAATGATAATGCACTAGAACAATATAAATTATTTATTAGAAGTTAAATAATACTAAGTTCACATAATAGTAACTTTTTGATATTTTCGAAATACTGTAGTCATCCCTACACAATTTTCTATAGAATATTTTAATTTCACACTTTCTTGAAAATCTATCAGCCAATCACAGACACGCTTTCAAATCTCACATAAGCCACTTCATCATTTAATTTCATATATCATTTCACGAGCAAACAGAGTCACAGAGTAGTTACAAAGTGGACTATGCCACGTAATACACTTTGGATAATCAAGTGCAGAAGAGAAGAATGAAATGGTCTATGTACAAGAGCCACTTAACATACGGTCATGTAGACCACTACACATTTTTGCCCTTCAATTATTTCCCTCAACTTCTCCCTATCATCTCTGCCTTCTCCTTCCCCCAAACCGTACACCACCAAATTGCAAACTCTCTTCTTTCTATCATCATCCTCTTTCACTTCACTCTAAGTTAATTTCCTCCATTGGTCTTTCTTCCATTACCAATTTTCCTCCTATTTCTTCCTTAATTTCCGCAATCACTTCCTCCTTAATCTCTTTCTTTACTTCACTCTTTACTTTCCTCAGTTCTACAAAGAATCTCTGCATTTCTCCCTTCATCTCCTCATTTAATTTCCTCAAATATCTATTTTCCTTTTCTAACCTTTTCATCCTATCCTTCGCTCCCTTCACAAACTCCTCGCAATTACCACATACCCACAACGTGCTGTCCGCCAAACTCTTAACCCTAATGAGTTTGACTCTCAAAAACTACGGGAGAGTTTGACTATGTGTTAAAAAAACACATGTCTTATTTATAAACCTACGGTACTAATTTTTTTACAAGTTGTTAATATATATATACTAAACTAATGTGTACCAAATTTCAAGTAAAAATATTGAACAAATAAGGAGAAATAAATACATAGGTATAAAAGACATTGGCAATTGAGAGGGCGAGCTGTAATAGGCTGGAAGAGAGAGTGCGTGTCTGTTTTCTCCATGAAAACGTACGGACAGATGTATTTAGCGGGTACTAAACTATATTATTTTCTTTCTATATGATTATCAATACGTTGAATATTTTACATTGACGTTTGATTTCTTATGTTTTTTCTTAATAGATTGTACCTAGTTAACAATTAAACTTTAGTTTCATTTATAGTACCTATATCTAATGAATTATATATTTCATATGAATATTTTGATGATTGAATTAAAAACAATTTTTCTTTTAATTCAGTGTATATTGAACAAAACATTTGTATTCTATTTTTATATGTCAGTAAATAAATTACACAAATAATTAAAAAAAAGGACTACCTTGGCATAATTCAATCCATTATAATGACGAAACAATGACATTGGTACTATAAGTAGGTAGGTATAATACATGCAATAGCTAATTCCTCTACATGCAAATATGCAGCAAACTCATTTTTTTTATATTAATAAGACTAAAGTGGTAGACTAAAACAACAAAATAATATATATTCCAATCTGATGAACTCTCATCTCCAATCGTGTCTTCGAACAAAATGTTATTAATATCTTCGTCCTATAGTACCTTGGAGTGGGCTATCTATCAAGAGTTCAAAGAGAGCAAGTAGGGTGCCGAGAAGAAACACGCGCAACAACTCCCATGACCAAGGTTGACGATACACTGACCTTGAGTGGCTAGCCAACCACATGGCCGTGGTCCAGAGCTGTACATACCCATCATTGCCACAAGTCGCTATATTACAATTAATTGCATAATTTACGTGATTTACGCTGATTTACGTCGATATGTAAATATTTTTAAACTTTTAAATACAAAAATATGTTTGGTATTAATGTAGAAACAAAGTCAAGAAAGGCCGAGAAATTTAAAGGAATTACTTGAAAGATATAAAGTAATTTTAAAAATGTGTGCTTAAAAAAAACACGTCAAACTCATTAGGGTTAAAACTCTCAAAATCCTTTTTGCTTAACCCACCACACCCGCAATGATACTATTTATCGCAAACATCACATTGGATTCCATTTTGCCTCTCCCCCACCTTCTTACCACATACAACCCCCCCCCCCCCCCACATACCCCTCCCATTTCTCTTGGTTTATCATTCAGGCTAGAAGCTCCAAAGGCGCCAGAAGGCATGGGTTTTGCACCGGTATCTGAGGTTACCCTCTTTGATCGGGGCTTGGTTGGTGATCTTTCTACACCCCCCATCCCTTATCTTGACTTCACAAAAATGAAAAAGAACTTTACCGACGAAAGAGACACGTTGCGACCACTTCTTCCGCTCGGGGCGAGCACAAATGTAATTCGCGCAAGTGTAATAAGCGCAAGTATAATTAACGCAAGTGTAATTAGCGTGAGTGTAATTAGCGCAAAAAAACATTTGGAGAAGCTTAGGCCATCCCGTTTAGATTCAATGGCAACTCTGGATTGCTTGGACATCATGAATCTCTTTTACTTATTAACGTCATCAATGAATTGAACCATTCAACAAATAAGAAATTTATTAACATTTAGTTGCTTATTTGATTTTATAAACTAAATTAATGAAATTATAATATTTTTTTAATATTTTACATTCAAATTCAATAAGTCGTATAAGCTTTAAAGCTACCTGTTAATTTTATTAGCACGCCTCTGAAGTTGAGAATATAAAACCTTTAGCAGTAAGTATTATCACTCTACTGCAGTTAGCAAAACTTGCTTGGTGAAGCTCCTTGGTGTCGCCTTTTGGTGGTACACGGAAAACTGCCAGGCGGAAAACTGCCGAAGCGGAAAACTGCCAGGCGGAAAACTGCCAAGCGGAAAACTGCCAGTCACTAATTGGCAATTTATTCATTTTTTATTTTTGATAAACACATTTTAAAAACATTTTAATTCATAAAAAACAGCGTTAGCCATTCTTCAAGGGATTAAGGAGACATTAATTTTTTACAGTTATAACTAAAGTATATAGATTATTAGATTACTTATTATTCAATGGAAAATATTATTTCAACAAGGCTACTTTATTAAATTCACAGCAAACCAAATTAAGTACACACAAAGAAATTATAATTACCATTTTTAACTTATTTGTTAAATCACGTACACTTTAAAAACATGTATATATTTATGTATCTATATAGGATTTTAAATGTTTATAAGATTTATAATTTATATCTTGTATATTATAAACTAAGTGAATGTTACATCACTTATATGTATGTTCAATATTTATTACATTTATTTACATTTACATTTCCATAGCATCAATACCTTCATTTTTACAATTTTCATCTATACATATGTAAAAGTATTATTAATTTATATGCAATCCAATTCGAGAGACTGAAATGAATTAGGTTAATTGGTAGTATCAGTTTGATAATCATAGACATAGATTTTGTGTTGTAAATTCTAAATATTTCACAAAAATCGATTGAATTTGTTTTATAATGAGTACAAGCGAATATTAAGTTTGAAGGCTTGTTCAATTATCAAATTATAAACGAAAATGAAATAATTAGACACTAAACCCGTTATGAAATGATATTTTAGAGATGAGTTGTGTAATATACTAATATTTATATACTAATATATTTTATGTATTTTTTCTAATGAAAAAAAAACTAATTTTTGTTTTGTATACTAAGTAAAAAAGAATGTTCCCTTAACTCCTTTTAACTAAGAGCGAACGTCGTTTTTTTTTTCAAATCAAAATGTTATTACTGACTAAAGTCATTAAATTCAGTAAGTGACTGTCAGTTTTCCGCCAGGCAGTTTTCCGCCTGGCAGTTTTCCGGACACCCCTTTTGGTAGTTCCTTACTAGTTGTTACATTATTGGAGACGATTAAATTCTCTGGTAGCTCACTAGTTAGTTTAACTACCACAGCCTACCTGGTTACATAATTTGTGACCACCAATGATTACTGGATATGAAAATGTACTGTTTAATAAAGTTGATCATTTGGCTTCGATAATCAACATTACCTACCTTGGTAAATATAGTAAATCTGTAGAATGAACGTACATTCATAAATTAATTGACTGACGTCACTGTGGGCGGTCGTTATCGAGACAGGTGGGCGGAGCGTAATTTTTACGCGAATTATTTTGCTCTAATTATACTTACGCTAATTATTTTGCTCTTATTGCACTTGCACTAATTATTTTGCTCTAATTGCACTTGTGCTAATTATTTTGCTCTAATTGATACTTGTGCTATTTATTTTGCTCTAATTATTCTTGCACTTATTTTTTTGAGCTAATTAAATAATTTGAAATTAATTTATTGGAAATTGAACGTTTTTTAATTAATTTATTAGTAGTTATTTTATCACAAATTATGCATTTTCTTTTTATTTTACAGGATTTTGTATAAATTATTGCAAAATATTTTTCTCAAATAACTTTTATGAAATTATATTACTCCATTTCATGTGTTTATAAATACTTTAAGGTATTTCATTATTTCTAATTATCTTTTTTTTTAAGTTTTTTTTCATTGCATCACATTTATTTATAATTATTTCCATTTCAAATTATTTTTTACTAAATTTTAGAAAGTTTGAATTATTTTAACAGAATTTATTGAACTGCATTTTATTAATCCCTAATTACTGATTTTTTAAAATTCATTTCATATTGGTTTACCTGCTATTATTTTATCATAAATTGATGTCACTTGTTGGAAGTTAAGAAAAGAGTTCTAGCTATACAATGAGGTGTATGAAATTACTTTACTTCAAAGGTTTGAGATAAACCCCTCTAAGTAGATTTAAAGGTTAAATGCCAAATTTGAAAACGATTGCAATGAGTAGAGTAGGATAGGTTTTGTACCTTTGTATGCTACTCAGCATATAGAATGCTACCAACGGCTAGTTACAATTAAAACATTTCTATGGTATTCAATGAGGCTGTAGGAATTTAGAAAGTTTTATAATCTCATTAGATATTGTATGTTTATCACATCAGATCCATAAAAGAAAGTTTATTAGTTGTATTGCTTATATAAAGTTAACTTGCCAGCATTCGATTAGTAAATCAGACACAACGGTATTAAATAATTTTGTCATATCCAGTGGCAAACAAGAAACTATTTTAGGAACACAGAATCCAATAACATCGCTTCTCCATACATTTTTTATTATAATAAATATTATTTGGGCCGTTCGTTGATAACAGTAGCATAATTAAATAGACAATATTCCTCAAAACAGCTCCGAAAATTTTGTTTACTAACTTCTGACCAATATTTAGTTAGGAGCTACTAATTAGATTTTGTAATGTAAGTAAGAAAAGCTACTTTAATTACTTTATGATTAAATATGTTAGAATCATTTGAGAATAACAAGGCTATAGTACCGTATTTTTCTTTCGTTTGTATATTATATTTTGCTTGTGGCATAGTGCAGCATCTAACATAATGTCACCAGATAACGTCTTAAAAAGTTACACAAAATCAGATTTAGTACTGCAATTAACGAGACCTGTGCTTATAACACTTCTTTGAAAGTTTCCAAAGCCTGAATCGACCTGTAACTGACCTTTCAGTGATAATTACACTAATAGGGGAGTAAAATTTTGAATTGCCGCAAATAAAACAGATCAGGCAATTTATCTTGAGGCGAAGAGAAGACTGCATAAATTGACGATTTTGAATCTCTCTCTAAATTGAATGTACAAACTTCTCGTATTATTTTACATAAATTAATGTGTATAAGCAGATAGGTATTTCAATTATTTGTTTTAATCGACACACACAGTAACTGGGTGTAAAACGAATTCAATCGGAATTTTTTAATGGTCGGATAGGGTTCATGATCTAGGTTAACGCTCGATTCTGAGTACTCTTACTGCAAATAAACCACTATACTTTTCAGAGTTGTGTTTAGTAATAGTGATATTTTTTTTCTTTAGTGTATAAAAATAAGGTATGCAAAACTTTTAGACCCATATATTAAATAATAAATCGTCATCATCCGCAAGGGCCTCAGAGATATGAAAAATCACTGAAAATCGTACTTTAGTTAATATATTTTTTTAAATCCATTTCCTATCAAATCACTCCGAAATAAAGACACACAAAAAGAGAATAACCACTTTGAAATGCCGTAAAAATTTCATAGCTATAACATACAGTCTTCATCCCCCACCAGAGGTCTTGAAATGAAGGGAAAATAGGTGAAAATACCCAATTTCACTATGAGTTTAAGTTTATTTCAATTATTGTCAAAATAAGAACATTTGTGATATTATGTATCAATATTGTAATTCAATATTAAATAGGATTTATTAAATATATATTAAAGTTACTTCATACCGCACGAGGTTCCCCAACCCTCATATAATGGGCCTCTATCCCTTAAAAATCTGTATGTTTCATTATATTCGTGTCATATTACATCTGAGTTGTTTTGTGAACTCAAAAATACGTTGAGTAAGTTGTGTTTAACTTCATCTGGCCCATCCAAGAGGAAGCTCAAATTAATTGTAGTGTTTTTAATTTCAAATTTGGGTCATTTTTCTTCCTTTGATTATTGCTCTTATTATGTCATTTCTCGATGATTCTCCTATTAAACTACTGGGTACATCGGTGAAATTATTTGGTCTTGATTGAAAATTCAGTAAGAGTAGTTATTTGAATTCATTTACTTGACGACAGTCGATCATTTCATAATAAACTGTAACATTATATTTTAAATTTGGAGATTGAAATTCGCATACTGATACATCATATTGAAAATCGCACGTCATGAGAACTATTCTCAAACCCTGTCGCTAATTGCAAGTGATTCGTTATGAATCATTATGAGTATTAAATTATGCAGCTGGGCATAATATTAAGGGGAGCTTTTCGAAAATGAGGTTTGTTAGTTGTTTACTGTTTGATGTTTCTGAAACTTGGAAGGTATATGTAAAAACAAATTCTACGACATTTTTGTTCATATGATTTTCCCAAAAGATTTAATATTTTGATATTTTTGATTTTTTTTTCAAGTTTTTATGTTTTATTTTCAAAATCTATTTTCTCCCACAATTATTGATTAATATTTTTGTTTTATGCTTCATAACATAGCTAAAAGGTATGAAAACATTTCTTCTCCCACAGTTATTTGAAAATTATAATCAGTTTTTAGAAAATAACGAGAAAGTGAAAATTGATTTTTCTTTTATTTTGATTCTTTGAACAAATTTTGAAATTCTTTAAAAACGAATAATTGTAGCCTAAGAATTTACCTTCATTTTGCACGTTGAATAACAAAAATCGGTTGGAAACTCTAGAAGAAATAGCGATTTCAATTTGCAAAATCTGCAAAATATGAAGTAGGAGGAAAATGGTTTTGAAGTTTTAGGGTTCTTAAGTTTGAAAAAGAGTTTAGCCTGCTGATAACAGCATTCCCACTGTGACATTTTTGGCTACACACAACTTCATTGTGAAGGGGTACTTTTGAACAGTGGAAACCCCTCTTCCCTTCATTTCATTGAATAACTATTAGTCATTAGTTTGTAAACATATTAAGCTGGAAACGCTCTGAACGTATCAGTGTAGAATGTTTGTACGTACCTCTGTATGACTTCTAGTGAGAATTTTGCAATTATTTTCTCTCAATCTTGTAGAGTCTTGTCTATAGAATATTAAAAAAACGGAAAAGGATATTTGGAGCAATTTTTTTCAAAAGCTCCCATGAAATTATTTGTTCTCGATTGAGAATTCAGTAAGAGTAGTTATTTATTATTTGGAATTCACAATCTGTTGCTATTTTCATTGCACATCGTCACTCGTATTTTTTAGGGGTTAGAACTCCGCGAATTCATTTACTTGACGACAGTCGATCATTTCATAATAAGCTGTAACATTATATTTTAAATTCGGAGATTGAAATTTGCATACTGGTTCGTCATTTTGAAAATTGCACGTCATGAGAACTCTTCTCAACCCTTGTCGCGAATTGCAAGTGATTCGTCATGAATCATTATGAGTATTAGATTATTCAGTTGGGCATAATGACCATTATTTTGGAGGACACCATTCATAAATAATATTCAATAGATTAATAATAATCCTTATTGATTAGTGATAATCCCAGAGAGGTAACTCCATACTGGTCAGTAAACACTCTTTCATACCGGCATAATTCCCATAGAGTCAGTGGGGGACTCGAACTCACGCTCTCACTAACTTGAGGCGAAAGCTCTTACCACTGTGCTACCGAAAAGCTAAACAAAATCCATTAAATCTCTGTACTTCTTTGGGAGGTACTGAAACTTTTCGACTTTATTAATTAATGTTTTGCCCCAAAAATCAAAAGGTACTAACACTTTCATAGTAAATTTAACTATACTGTAATCTTAAGATTAGCAGTTAGATTCTTTAAAATTTTAAGGGATTGAGGCCCATCATATGAGTGTTGGGGGACCTCATGAGGTATGAAGTAACTGTAATTTTTATTTAGTAAATTCTATTTATATATTTTTGAATTACAATATTGATACAGAATATCATAAACGTTTTTATTTTAATAATTGAAGTAAACTAAAATTCATAATGAAATTGGGTATTTTTACGTATTTTCCCTTCATTTTAAGATCTCTGGTGGGGGATGAAGACTGTATGTTATGGCTTTGAAATTTTTACTGCATTTTAAGGTGGGTATTTTCTTGTTGTGTATCTCTATTTCGGAGACATTTGATAGAATTAAAAAAATATATTAACTAAAATACGATTTTTAGTGATTTTTCATATCTTTGTGGCCCTTGCGGGAGATGAAGATGATGACCCAGAGTCTAAAATTTTGCATACCTTATTTTTATGCACCAAAGCAGAAAAATATCGCTATCACAAAACCCAAACACGAAAAATTGAAAAAAACGCTCCACCCTATTATACAGTGTATAATGGTTTATTTGCAATAAAGTCTCATTCTCATTACATACTAATATCAGAAAAATTATACTATAGTTCCATAATCTGTCTAATCTCCTATCATGGCGGAACATATTCAATATTTCTAGAAATAAATTGAACTGAGTTTATCATAAGATAAATAATTATGAAATACTATTAAACCAAAATGTCAATGACTGACTTCATAAATTACCATAAATACAAATTTAATTTGATACTGAATAAACAGAACTGTCGTGAAACTTACCGTCTGAGAATGGTTAATGTTATAGAGAACAAGTGCTTCTCTGAGAAATACTCGGAAAATATAATTTCATATCGAATTCTTAAAATCAATTATTATTGTTGCATTTCCTTTTATGGCAATTTCGAAGAAGCTGACGCACTAAAATAACATTAATCGTCCTGGAATGAACCAACGGAAGATAAACTGAGTACAAAGATATCCTTCGAGAGAAGTAATTTAGTAGCATTCGTATAGCTTTAGTCTTTTAGTCTAAAATAGAGGGAGGATATTTTTTTTTCAATGATAACTCTTCACTATTGATTAGCTCATCGACTCACTCATTTTTAACAGCTGAAATTGAACCGTTTTAATTAATTATTCCTAATCTATATATATTCACTTCAGATATCTCTCTGTAAACTAGAGTGCTAACCTGTAAACTTTGTTTGAGTCACTTTCATTCTAACGCTACCCAAATAAGTAGAGATGAAACTCTTTCCTCCATTTTTAAATCCCAGTGAATGAAAGAATAATGTACAGTTTTTCATTCATATTCATGAACGTACTGCGCTAGATTAAAAGTTTTGCAATACTTTTGATTCCAGGAGTGTCAAAGAGTTATTTCTAGCTGTTCCATTTCTAGTTTAGGTAAGTGTTTAAAATTGGAAAAAGTTTGGTGATAATACTGCAACATAAGCAAAAGATTTTTTATTATTTGTGAAAATATCGAAGATATTTAAAGTTTTGCATTGAGGAAGAAATAGTTTGATTTGGTTGCACATATAGATAGCTCTTAATTATTTAATTCGTACCGATACTCACTAATCATTTGTAATTACTATACAGTAAATTACGTTGAATTAAAATTAATATATGTATTTTATCTCAATTAACCCATTTGCGACGCACGTTGCGCTTTCGCATCACAAAATTTGTGTTTACATTTTGTGACCTCCAAGTACACCATGACTATGTTCCTTCGAAAGTAGAAAATTCTACGCGATATACAATCATCGCAATGATTGTTTTAATTTACCCAACTTTCCTAAAATCATTGCTTCGCAGAAAAACCGATATATTTTCATATCATTGGGTAGCTGATTGAGTTAAAATATTGTATCTACTTTTTTTTTGGTTTTATTATGGTGTTCACAATGTGTATATTGAATTTGACGCATTTAGTTTTCTTTCGCATGTATTTGAAAAAAAACAATTTCTTGATGGTTCGTTTTCGCACCAAGCGGCATTATATGCCCACAATTTGGTTCGTTTTCGCACCCACCGGAACTATATCTATGCATAACCACATTGTCTTTTTTCACTTCAGAAGCAAACACAATGCATTTTTTAAAAATGATATCAAACATATATTCTACAGTAGCGAGCATAAATTAAGGGACAGTGAAAAAAGTTAGACATTTTTGTATATTGTGAAAGAACTAGACAACGAAAATACGTGGAACTTAAGAACAATAAAGATACACATCCTGAGGGTAATTTGTAGAAATATTAACAAAATCGAACAAATATTTACCAAAATATTTAACTTTTGTCATCAGAGGACGAAAAAGACACCGAGCAAAAGTTAAGGGACAGTTATTAATAAACGGGTACAAACTGAATAATTTTAGTTTAAAAGACTGTTGTAATGTATTAAATTGTTTATAAAGGACATCAAGTTATTGGAACAAAACGATCGCCACCATTACACCTGCTACACGGAATCAAGAATCTCTCTGTGATAAAACTCTTTTTTTTTTTGTACTATCACAAGGATGGAAAGTCACTTTCTGAAATTGCAACCATCATGTAAAGATCTAAGAGTGTTGTGCATCGCATAGTTTTTACTTTTAAAGGGTGTGCTTCAATTGATGCAAAACGAAAATCAATGAGACTACTAAAAACCATCCTCTGAGAATATCGTACTATGGTAAGACTGTGCATAAAGGAAGGTTTCAAGACTGCTGCTGGTATTTCTGGCGAAAATGAGTGAAACTCTTGGTCTCAGTGTCTCTAGATTCACAGTTTCTAGAAGTTTTATCAGGGTAGGATTAAATGCCTGGATGCATGCATCGAAGCCTCTGATATCAAAAAAGAACCAAATTGCAAGGCTTCAGTTTGCCAAGGAGCATGTCGTTTGATCGAAGGAACAGTGGTCCATGGTTCATTTCAGCAACGAATCTAAGTTTAATGTGATCGGAAGTTACCGCAAAAAGTACATTCAAGGTAATGTGGGTGAACGAATGTCCCTGAAGTTCGGTAAGAAAATCTGTGAAACATAAAGGCGACATCATGTTGGTCTGGGGCATCATTTCTGCAGAGGGAACAGGACCAATTGTTCATATGCATAGGGTGGTCAACGCAGCAGTGTATAAGCAACTTCTTATCCACCATTGCATTCCATATTTGCAATCATTTGATACTCAACCACGGATTTTAATGCAAGACAATTCTCCTTCTCACACGGCTAAATCTATGAAAGCATTCATAGAAAGTAAGTGAGTTTCTCTTATAAGCTGGCCTGCTCAGAACATTGAATTGAACCCCATTGAAAACATTTGGAAAGTAGTTTGTGATGGTGCTCAAGAACGCAATCCCAAAAATCAGGATTAACTGTGGGGATTCCTGAAAGAAGAGTGGCTGAAGATAACTCCATAATTCTGCTAAAAAATTTGTTTATTCCTGTAAAAATTTATGCAACGAGTTCATCAAAAATAAAGGACTCTTCACAAAATATTAATTTTGTACATCTAATTATCCAATGATTAATGCAATAACAACTGTTCCTTAACTTTTGTTCGGTGTCTTTTTTGGTCTCTGATGGTAATAGTTGAGTATTTAGGTAAGTATAAATTTGATTTTTCTAATATTTCTAGCAAGCACTCACAGGATGTGTATCTTTATTGTTGTTAAGTTTCAGGTATTTTCGTTGACTAGATTCTTTGCTATAAACAAAAATTATGAGTTTGTTTCACTTTCCCTTAACTTATGCTCGCTACTGTAAATCATTAGCAACTTTAATAGACACCCCACATTTTGGTATTTATTTATGTACTTTCAACATGAAAACATATTATGGGTCTGATGTGTTATGCACAACTTTGCTGATACATTATGTTCTTGTTGAAAGTATCTGCTTTTAATAATATATCTACACGCCTGTAAGATATTTTCCTTTAGTCTATCTAATTAGATTAAATTTTCGAGGGGCCTCTATTTATTGAAAATAATTATAAATATAAAACTTCACAAATATGAAGAACCAGAGAATAGTGGATGCTCCCAAGAAAATGATGTGATATAAACGGTAAAAGTGAACCTACTTATTTGAAGTTGAATATACTTTTAAAAACACCATCTGACGCTGATCTGATATTTGATTTAATACTACTACGTTAATACTACTGACACAATTTACTTGATATCCAATAATTTTTGAGTCTTATGTTGACAGTAACGCGATAATGTATTACAACATCGAATGACAGAAGAACTACATCTATAAAAAAAATAAAAGTCAAAAATGAAAGAGCGTCAACCTGTCAACGACAAACTCCTTCAGTTATACAAAAATCTACAGTTGCCCAGTATTATAATGAAATACAACACGAATGTGGGTTGAATCAACAGGCTTGACCAAAATGTATTACAATATCGAACCAGAATCGGAGGGAAATGGTGGTATTTTCCAATTACTAGTTTATTGCCAATTTGTAGAATGTTTCCATGAATAACGTGCGGATATTTGTTCGAAGAGGAAGTCGCGAGCAAGACTTTCTTTGTTTTATAAGATCACTAGCTCAAACAAGAATGGTTCAAGTTGCCTACAAAATAAAAGTCGGACGACCAAGTTCACTTATGCACTCTATTATTGTTACATCACATCAACGATATGACAATTTAGATAATAACATTATGATGACACTGCAAGAACCGTGCAAAATCCATACCCTACATTATTGCAAGAAATGCAATCTGCATCAAAAGTGTATACGGTAGAATACCACACAAGGAAGTATGTATAAGGTGAAATGGTAAACTTGAAAATCAGAAGGATTTAGTTGTTGTTCTTTCTTTACAATAATGGTTTTTTATCGTTCGTATATTGCAGGCAATACAATCTGCATCAAAAGTAATAATTCATACAAGGTAATATGTGTGGTATTGAACAAACGGTTACATAATATGTGAATCTGAAATAATGATGTATTTGGTATTATACAGAAAGTGTTTTAGTGCTCAGTAACGATTAGTTATGGGTAATAAATAGTTTGTATTCTTGTTCTGTTATTACTCTTCATAAATTGTGAGAAACTTGAAATTTATTAACCTGGACCAACCGCTGTCAAATTATGCCGCTCGGTGCGTTTTTTCACCATCATATTTCTTAAGTTTATTAAAAAAATAGAAATAAATATGGGTCAAAAACAGTTGTTTCGTGATGTCCGAGCCCTACTTCAACAAATAGAAGTTAATAGTTCAATTTTCGTATCATTATGATGAAATTGATACTATTTGAACGAACGGGATACTGATTATATGAAGAGTCTGGTTGGGATTTGTGTTTATATTTGCACAAAATTTTAAAGTTGCTTTATTGGCAAATGGTGTTATTAGTTTCGTCAAAGAAACAACTCGCATTATAGAACAGTATTTCTCATTTACATTTTATGATCATTACAAAATATTTTCCTTATGTTCTATTCGTCATCCCCTATATTCAATTTATCTGATTAAATTGATTATTCTACTTATTATTAATATATAATTTTCTAACTAATTCTGTATTTATATTGTTTCTAATCAAAATATCTTGATTTATTTGTCATTTTTTTAAATATTATCATAAGATTACCTGAAATTGCAATAATTATTATTAATCTTAGTTAACTTGAAATTCTTCAACCAAAATAAAAATTACAGACTACACTGAATAATCAATACAATTGTCTTCTACGAGGCATTCAGAAAGGAATATGTATTCGTAGAGAAAGCTCTTGGATAAAGTAAGGCTGCTCAGTGCTCAGTGAAGACAGTCACTTACAAGCAATACGAAATATAAGTAAATTATTGTCTTTCAAATACAAACTCTATGATGATTTAGCTGTTCCATTTATTTACATCATGCAAACTCCTAGAATATAAGGGTAAAATATGGATAATGAATCGTTCAAGAGTCTTCAAAAATTAATTAGTGCTCGATGACGACGTCCTTTCAGTGATTATTAATGGAGAATATAAATTATTCTTTTAACAGCTCTTGTTATAAATTTCTTAAGATATTTATCATAAACATGTATTTAATAAGATATTTGAATAATCAAATTATACATATTCGTCAAATTCTCAGTATCAATTAATCAAATAACTGTTCCCTACGTTTTTATACATATACCAGTGGCCTCCATAGAATTAGATACGAAACCCTGGAACCATGCAGCGCAATTTTTATTTTTATTCTATAAGTTTTCATTAAACTTTGAAATTATTCAATATCTACCCTATATATTAATTTTTCAGTCTGCATCATTTATACGGATTTACAATCAAATTATTTATACATTTATTATGTTATTGAATCCTATAAAAACGAAAGAAAATACATTTAAATTGAATAAGTAATGTTAAAATAATTTTGATATTTCCAGAAGCCACATGCGTTCCAGAGCCACACTTTGGCAACCCATGACATATAAACGCCGAAAACTGTCAGGTGTTCTTCATTACATCATCACATATCCTGAGTAAACATGAACACCAAATATCCATCAGCTCGTATGTTAATGTGAAACAATACTTTAAGATGGTGAGATTTAGTGAGTGATATATTAGAGGTGAAAAAAATAAGATCGAATGAAGGGTTATGGAGTAGACAGATTTCTAGTCAATATTTATCAGATAAATGTAAATATTATTTCAAAATCATTGAAATGTGATATAAATTTAAAGGTGAAAGAAAATCTGCAAATAACTAACTTGTCAAACTTTAGAAATTTCCTTTTATGGTATAGCACTTCAATCATCAAAGAAATGAGTAAAAAGAAAAGTAATACAAAATTGGTAGCATTATATTTCTATACTTATATATATTTGTTTAGTATTATTTATTTTGTTATACATAACAATATTAAAAATTCGTATCACTATAGAATAATAACTAAAACACAACCTGAAATATTTACAATAATGATATAACGTATCACAATTCTATTTTGAAATTCTTAGGATAGAAAATGAAAGACAAGGTTATGTTATTCATATTATAATTGGATTTAAATACATTATAACAATGCTGCCACAATTTATATATCATTAGCTTGATAAGACATGAATACAGCTTTTACAATCATTATTTTATTTAGATTTTAAAGTGAGAATATGAAGAATTAATAGCTATTTGAAATAGATTATTATCACAAATCTCAACATAAGTATTTATTACATATTTATTCAATTAGTTAATTATGATAAAATGATCTGTAAATCTTTGTTATATTTCTTCAACCTTCAATGTACTTATTATAATAATGACAGTTCTGTAAATAATGAATCAGGATTATCTTTTCAGAATGTTCATGCACTTCGATAAATTTTTCAATACATGGATATAAAAATAATTATTCAACATATATATGAAAAGGAAATATTATATATCTGTATACAAAGAAATTTCATCATTCAAGAAATATACATATTATTGACACATTTTATTCTGTAAAGTTTATGATGAGGATAATAATTGAGAAGTAAATAAGGTGAAGAGACTATTCAGAATTATGAACGTATTCCTTAATCATATAGGGCAGATGAGCTAACTACAACTAAGAGTCTCGGACCCTTTTCTTACGCTTGACTCAGAAATATTAGATATATCATTTATCGTTTTTTGCGTCTTAATTGTTAAATTGAGACAATAAATGATTAGCTATTCATGATCCTATATTCTAAATGCAGTAGAACTACTATATAATGAAATTAAACTATTTAACATGCAATAGATGATAGTTTCCTTTACTATAGACTAGAGGATTTGAGAGAAAAATTGAAAACTGACTCCACACAATATTTTTTTATAGATTTAAATTCACTATGCAGGATATATCATTTCTCATGAATTCAAGATAATGAACTTCACATTATTTAATTATAGAGGAGTAGTAATGGCTGGACTTTTAAACTATTTTACTGTCTATACGATTAAGTAAACATCAGTTGCAGCACACCATGCCAGAATCCTTATCTTCGTTATGGTATTCTGGCATGGGAGATGCAGTTGATGCTCATTTAAATCCTCTCATTGTGATTCAATACGAATAAATAGGAGAATAACTTTTTCTGATTATACAGCTAATACAAAACCCCCTTTTTTTTAATTTAAAATTCTTCCAGTTTATGATTTGTCCGCATGTTTAAGAACCATATTGCTGGTACAATAGATTACCCCAACCACGATCAAAACACTAGAAACCGAACTAACAAAACCTCTCATAACCTCTCCCTGATTATATTAAATGTGGCAAAAATGTGCAAATATTTAAGAGTAAGTTTAAGATGTCCTTACTAAATGAATACGTTTGAGTGACTAGAAAACAATTTTGTATAGGCATTTATGTAATTACTGTATTTAGCTCTTTGCTCTCTGTCCAAATATTTCTTTTGAACTTCATATGGGCTTGAGAATAAATTTTGAAGTCCATAGGGAATTTTTCCATTAATTTAATAGTCAGTCAATAAGCAAATTATAGAGTTTGGTAAATACTCTGAATATTATTGAAGGATGCCGATAAAAAAAAATCTACCGAAAATACTTTGAAAATGAATATATGTATATTCACAATAATCAATTAGGGTCTACGGAAAATACTCCGAATATTACTTTGGGAGTCAATTAGAAAAATAAAGTCTACGGATAATACTCTTTCTATTACAAGAGGCTGTAATAATTAAGTTTAAGTCTACGGAGAACACTACGATTATTACGATAGGTTTCCAATAAATATATCTCAGTCTACGGAATATACTACTCATATAACAATAGGTTTTCAATTATAAAATGAAAGCTACGAAGTGTACTCTGAATATTGTAATATGTTCACAATATACACGTTAAATGGTTGGTTCTAATATTGTATACTATAATACAATGTAATACAATTCGTTACCCACACTATGCTTTGTTTTTTATTACTACTTGCTATGATATAGTTGTTGATCATTATATTAGGGTTCGTCATTAACTGTGACAGGACATTGTGTTTCTAGACGTTTCGTTACCGGACAATTTATTACCAGATATATTTTTATCAGACGAACAATTTTCTTTTTAATTGAAATAGGTTGCTGACAATAATTCATAACAATGCCATACATTAGAAACTTATTCAGGTAAAGAAGATATAATGTATGCATCTACTTCAAGCTCTAAGATTGAATATAAATTGGTTAACATTTGAATGAAGTGCATGAAGCTATTTTGCACCAGATTTGGTAGAATTAGATAGTTCTATTAAACCATCTAAACGGATTTTGTAGATCAACTTTTTAATCAACTTAGAATATTAATCAACTCATGATATTAGAGGTTGTCTAAATATTCAAAAACAATATTTAAAAAGTAATTCTTGAATTTTAGATTCAAATACTGATGCGTTTTTCTCACAAGATGGTACTGTAGTTGAGATCTGATTAAATTATTTTTATTTTTTGAATATAATAACTAATTGTATGATTAATGTCCCTCAATTGATTTATCAGTGAAAGAGAAAAAGGTTTTCCAGAAAAGGGCCCCTCCATAACTTGAACGAAAAGCAGTATCAATGTCGTATTTTCAATTTTTTGCTAATTTTCTGCTTTTAATCAATTTACCTCAAAAGCTGTGAAAGAATATTCGAAGTCGTAAAATTTATATTTGAAATCGAAATATAAGAAAAAAATATCTATATATGATACCAATGATATTAACACAGTTATTTAAAAATTAAGTAATTTATTACATAAATATAGGTCATAAATCATAATACATAAATTACTAATAATTAATTCATTAATTACTAATTAATGAATTAATTAATAATTAATAAATTAATTACTAATTAATAAATTAATTACTAATTAATAAATTAATTACTAATTAATGAATTAATCAGTAAATAATTATTTAATTACTCATTTATTTATTGCGTAAATGTAATAAATTATTACATATTATTATTAATTTTACAGAGATGATATTTGATCATTCCACTTATGCATTGTACCTGAATGAAGATCAGGAAATAATTCAATGAGAAAATCTCACAATCATTATCACAAAAGAAAAACACTATTTAAAGAATATTCTATTTGAATTATTGTTGTCAGAGTATTCGACTTACCGCATGCAGAAAATTTGAATTACTGTAGACAGAGTATTTCATTTACTTTGGACAGAGTATTTGGTCACATTCAGAGTTCATTTCAAATAATTCTATTGACAATGTCGTATTTAACAACCAAAAAATTTTAACCATGACAATAAAAGAGAGATTCAAAGACAGCACTCATTTTTCATTAGATTTAGAGTGTCACCATTCTATGAAATTCACATTCCAATTTTAATATTCTTAATGGTCTATCTTAATAGACTAAAACATTATTTTCTATAATCCTTGTGCAATAATAAACTTCTATAATTTTGGAACCAATATTTTCCAACTTATTGAATTTGATAGAAATAAGGAATAGGATAAAGGGTGGTGATATGATTTATTTAAACATTTTTAAGAAAACAAATTACATGCTATTAATTAGAGATTGCACAATTCATATCCTGCATATTTACTGGTAAATTATATTTTATATAAGTGAAAAATTGTTCATGAAATTATCTGATATTGTTAAAATTACATGAATAAACACTATGATAAATGAATGAAATCTAGTTGTCGGATAATGTTCAGGAATAATATTTTACTAATATTTCAATGAAAATGATGTCAAAACTGTTGTGATCAATATTTCACATTACACTAATAATAACTATATCAGGTAATACCCGACTCTTCAATCATTTATAGTGTTGAAAATTAAGGAAAACATTTTTTGATAATTTCATTCAAAACTCAAGAGTAATTTCATTTCACTATTTTCCAAATCTCGAAAATGAAACTAAAAAAAACATATAAATTAAAAGTAAAATTTTGAACCAATTAGAATGATGGTAGTGTGATCAGAGAAAAGAGTCACTGTGATGATGTACTGTCAGAGAAAAGAGTCACTATGGTGATGTACTGTCAGAGAAAAGGGTCACTGTGATGATGTACTATCAGAGAAAAGAGTCACTGTGATGATGTACTATCAGACAAAACAGTCACTATGGTGATGTACTGTCAGAGAAAAGGGTCACTGTGATGATGTACTATCAGACAAAACAGTCACTGTGATGATGTATTATCAGAGAAAAGAGTCACTAGCTGTGATGATGAACCATCAGAGAAAAAAGTCCTTTTGGTTATGTACTATTAGAGGAATAAGTCACTATGATGATGTACTATCAGAGAAAAGAGTCACTGTGATGATGCCCTATCGGAGAAAAGAGTCACTGTGATGATATACTATCAGAGAAAGAGTCACTGTTATGATGTACTATCAGAGAAAAGAGTCACTGTGATGATGTACTATCAGAGAAAAGAGTCACTGTAAAGATGTACTATCAGAGGAATTAGTCACTGTGGAAATTTACTATCAAAGAAAAGAGTCATCGCTTGATTAAAATTTTAACAAAACAAGAAAATTAGTTCTTCATTATTTTGAAATTTTGTAACCAATCTAATGTTAAATAATTTCTATCATTACATTTAGTGAAATATGGATAAATCATTACATATTTTTCATTGACTGTACAATTGTGTACATCATCTTGGAAAAAATAGACCATTATAATAATTGTATATTTTATATTATTCACCATATAATAATAATGTATATCATGCAAGAGTATTAATTTTCCAAAATATTGTAATAGTATTCATTGATAAATTACTATGAGAATTTTTTTACGTGTTTCTTGGTTAGATAGTCAGTTAGTTCATCACTCCGTTTCGCCTCCAGTGATTACATATAACCTATTTCAGTAGGTATGATACTGTAAACTTAATGTTGTATTTAATCGCAAGACACTACCCAATCACCAAACTCTACATAATCACCGAAAATAACTCAATCACCGAACACTACCAAAACAATGGACTCTAACCAATGACTTAATACATGATATAATAACTACAGGTATGCTCGCGCGCAGGTTCCTCAACCCACCCTACACACCCTTCGAAAAGTGTGACGTCACGTGGATCCTGAAATCTCTGTAATGCATTATTTCAATAGTACAAACAGTGTGATTATTTGAATGTAATATGTATGCATGGTTAAAAATATTGTTTCTTTTGTATAATAAATAGACTTTTAAATCCTTTAATTAATTCTTCAGTTCACTTATACGCACTAAACAATAGCGTACTAGTCACTTAGGTACCAAGTGAGAGTTGTCTTTTATGAAAAGTGTATAAGATAGTTTAAATTAGTTATAAGATTTTGTAAACGGGTATCTAATAAAGAATACTATCTTTGCCATAAATGAAATGGCTTCTATTCTTTCCTAAGTAGAGACTGGAAATTTGAAATCATCATTGTTATAGTACTATGCGAAACTAAAGTACAGTTTGACAGCTGAAATTATTCTGATGGTGCAACGCATAATTATAAAATTATTTCATTCATAATAAAAAGATGTACGACTATTTTCTCATTTGGCAAAGTAATATTAGTGAATCAATGAACAGTACCTATAATGTATATTAAGTCTGATACCAATGATAAGCTTTCTCTTTAAAGTAGAGATATTATTTAATTACTGTTTGTCTAAAAGACCTGGAATTTAAATTTTTGAAAATGCATTTATATTTTCTTTTATTTTTCAGAAAGATATAAAAAAATACCACAATAAGTACAAAGTTTATTTTTATTTATCATTTACAGTTTACAAGTATATTAGCTTACAAATACAAATATTATGGTACTTTATTATCAAAATTATATTAAATACACTTATTAAAGATTAAATTACATTTAAAACTTATCAGTGAGATTGAAATATATAAGATATGTATACAATAATATAAGACTTATTTAAATCACATTTGAACTAATCCCTTAGATTGATAGATATATAAGATATATATAAATAAAACTATTATTTAAATTTTGGTAGGGGTTTAACGTCTGCTTTGGAACTAAAGGCCATATCGCTGACGTTAATAGGAAATTAAGTACAAGGGACTGGAAGAAGCAGTCAGAAAGAAATTGACTCCATGAACAAAGTCACTTACCACCATCGCTGACAATGCTCATGGATGCAGTAAAGCTACTCTGTGCATGCCGTCACTTACTAAGGAATGTGACGAAAAGGGACACAAACACCGGTGGCTGCACTTATGGATGAAGAGGAAAATGAAGAGGTGATATTAAAACTGCAAGTAGCGTTAAATAAATGATAAACATTGTAAAAATGAAAAACGACAATAAATAATCAAATTAAAACAGTTCGGGGCCGAGGGACGCATCTATGTTCCCAAACTACATCTATGTTCCCATCTATCATCTACATCTATGTTCCCAAACACTTCTCAAATTTGGATCTTTAGGGAACCTATGTAATTTAATAGCATTATGAACAACAACTTCAGAACATCCAAACACTGTACAAACTAACGGCACTTTGTCAGGCAGGTACGAATACAGACTAATGACTAGTAGTTCGCTAAAAAGTAAACAAACTCTGAAGGATCCACGTGACGTCACAACCACGATGCACAAAAGAAGTCTTATTTTAATTTTCTGGCGAGCATTCCAGTATTTATTATGTCATGACTTAATACAATCCAATAACTGGTCACTACACAATAATCGGTCACTTTCCAGTCATTGATCACCACTCAATAACCTTTCAATCTAATCATATTTGTTGATTAAATACATATCTTCTCCAGTAGACATTATAGAGAACATAAAGCGAGAATTAACGTCTGCTTCAAAACTAAAAATATTGTTTCTGACGTCAAGAGAAAAATTACAAAGGACCCTGAAGAAGCAATAAAGTAAAGTTGCTCGTTACTTACTACTGATATATGCATTATAAATTATATATCTTCATTCAGATATTAGTTACATTATCCTTTTAAAGGGCACTTAAATATAAACTCATGTCAGTATTCAGTTAGTTTCAAGACATTTTTATTCGCGTGTATTTTTTTCTTATTTATTTAAAAAAAATATTTTGAAACTCACATTTTTATTGCATTTTTCATGGATTTTTTGAAAGACAATATTGTACGCTATTCCTTGTGGTGTATTAATAGAGTATAACTGAAGCTAACTATGAGTCCAAAATATTGACTCAAAAATGCTAACTATGACTTCCATTTCATTTCATTTCCATTGTACACATTTTAGTTTCAGAATTACTAAAGATTAGTACCAAAATTATTTCACTAAAAAAACCTACAAATTTTATTCTCACTTTCATATAACACCAAATTATATTGTGAGACAAAACCTCAAACTTAATTCATGGAGATTTCACATTGAGGTTTGAACTACAATAACTGAAAAATAGTTTCAGTGGAAAATACGGAAAGAAAGAGTCATGATGACATCTCGAGACATTAATTAAAAAACACTTCAATGGCTGGTTATATGAAAAGAAATCACTTTCATTTCTGAAATTTGCCAATGTTGCGTGATTGACACAATAAGTTGTCGATTCAATAATACCTGATAGTATTATTTGTTCATTTAATTCATAAAGGTTCAATTCAGGCAAAGCCCCACTTCAAATCAAATGTTTGAATATAAACCAAGAATATTTTGATAATGAAATATAAAATATTCTATAAATTAAAAAAGATAATGATTGAATAATTTTCAATCTAATTTCCAACTTCCAACAGTGATTGATACGATCTTTATGCTAACTCCAAATATACCTAAAAATATAGACAAACTGCACTGTGTAAGCGAGCATCTGATATTTTTTTGAATATTTAATTGTTATGATATAAAATCTTTAAGCCTGTCTATATACTGTCTAGGTGCATAAAAATAAATGTTGTGTGGAAACAAAAATATTTGTCAGCCATCAAACATTGACGACTGTATTGCAATCTGCAGATCTGTTTCAAAATATTGTATGTAAACTATTGATGGGTTGTTATAAAAACTTGTTATGAGAAAGAGGTTGTATAAAATTCATATTTATTGTAATTTTAGACCCAGATGATAACAATTATTATCATCCCCAGTTAGTAATGTTAATTTTACAAAACCAAACGATGTATCAAACTTCAATTTGAATAAATATTTGCATTGAATGTAATCACAGATGAAATGTGGTATTTATAGGGTGTCCGGAAAACTGCCAGGCGGAAAACTGCCAGTCACTTAATGGGAATTTATGTATTTTTTACTTTTATTATTTAGTTATAAACACATTCAAATAACATTTTAATTAAAAAAAAGGCGTCAGCACCTCGTTAAGGGATTAAGGGGACATTCATTTTTACAGTAATAACAAAATAGATATTGGATTACTCAATATCCAAATGAAAATTGTATTTCAACAAAGCTACCTTATTAAACACACAATAAACCAAACATCAGTACACATAAGGAAGTAACAATTACCATTTTAAACGTATTTGCTATGTCACGTACATTTTAAAAAACATGTTAAGTTACGTATATAGTCCCTTGTTTTTAATTCCTATATTAATGTCAGCAATATAACCTTATGTTCAAAAGCAAACGTTAATCCCCGCGTACTGATTTGTGATTAATAGATAATTAGATATTCTAATAATTAATTAATCTTAAATTATACAATAATTTAAGTGTATGTTAAATCAACATATATGTATGTTCAATATTTATTATATATACATTTTTATTCTCCATGTCAATTGCACAACTCCTTCATTTTTACAATATTCCTTTAAATGCAACAAGTATTATTAATTAATGTACAATCCAATTCGATCGAGTGAAATTGTCAGAGAATTAGGTACTATTGGTAGGTAATAGCAGTTTAATAATCATAGAAGTTGTGTTACAAATTCTAAATAATTCACAAACATAGATCGAAGTTGTTTTATAATGAGTACAAGCGAATATTAAGCTGGAAGGCTTGTTCAATTCTCAAATTATAAAAAAAATTAGACAGTTAGCGCGTTATACCCAGGTAACATGTGAATATTCCGGGAATGTTCCATTCGGATTGTAACATTCCCCAATATTCCCACATTCCATACTGATGCTCCCAGAATCGTCCTGGAACCATAAGAATGGAATTTAATTCCAATTGAATATTCAGGGAATGTTCCCTTAAGCACATTAAATTCATAACATGTTAATTCATTTTTATGAATGTTCAGGGAATTCTCGCTGAACATCAGTAAATTTATTCCATTTTCGTATCTTTTATGGAATATTCAGGAAACATTCCCTGGATTATTACGAAAACAGAAAATAATTCTAAACATTCATCTCTTCCTAGGGAGTATTCAAGAAATATTCCCTGAACATAAGATTTTCGAACTGTCTTCTACAATTTAATGGAATATTTAGGGAACATTCCTGGATTATCAGAAAAACTGAAAATAATTCTAAACATTCATCTCTTCCTTGGGAGTATTCAAGGAATATTCCTTGCGAACTGTCTTCTACAATTTAATGAAATATTTAGAGAACATTCCTGGATTATTGGAAAAACTGAAAATAATTCTAAACATTCAACTCTTCCCTGGGAGTATTCAAGGAATATTCCCTGAACATAAGATTTTCGAACTATTTTCTACAATTTAATGGAATGTTAAGGGAACACTCCTGGATTATCGGATAATACTTTAAATGATTCAAATAATTATATGGAGTATTAAAGGAATATTCCCTGAACATAACTAGAAGCATACAATATTCTACAATATAATGGAATGTCTAAGGAACATTCCTGGATTATAGAAAAATAATTTAAATAATTCTAACAATCAACTATTTCAATTGCGTATTCAAGGAATATTCCCTGAATATAAGTTTATTTATTCTATATTTTTCAATTAAGTGGAATTTTTATGGAACACTCCTGGATTATCAGAGAATACTCGAAATGATTGAACTAAATATATGGATTCCTTTAGGAGTATTTCCATAACATAAGTAGTTGCAAACAATTTCTACAATTAAATGGAATCTTCAAGGAATATTCCTGGATTATCAGAAGATACTTTAAATAATTCTAACATTTTACTATTTCATTGGAGTACCAAAGGAATATTCCCTGAATATTAGAATATTCATACGATCTTCTATAATTTAATTGAATGTTCAGGGAACATTCCTGAATTATCGGTAAAAGAATAGAATTATTTCAAGTTTTACCGATAATCCAAGAATGTTTCTTAGACATTCCATTATATTGTAGAATATTTTATGCATCTAGTTATGTTCAGAGGATATTTCTTCAATACTTTGTAAGTATTATTTGTAACTATTTGAATAATTGAAATTAATTAAAGAGTTATCTGATAATCTAGCAGTGTTCCCACAATATTCCATTAAATTATAGAAGATAGTTTGAAAATATTATGTCCAGGGAATATTCCTTGAATACTCCCAAGGATTTTAAATTCAGAATTCTAATTAATCAATATTATTGCTACCTAGACTTGCAAAGGGTGTTGACTACTGAATTTAAATATATAAAAAAAACTCTACTGAATATGAATATATATAAAAAAATTAAGGAGGATTTATTAAAATTATTCTGGTGTAATGTTAATGGTTATAATCATATATTATGAACTTTCGACATGAGATAATCAATTTCTTAAAGTTTAAATCATCTTTTTTATATCTTGTAAATTATATTTAAACCCCGCGCGAGGCTAACCCATTTCTGATATGCGTTGAGTTTTGCAGTGTGCGTGACGTCATCATAGCAACATTCGACAGTTAAATTTAAAGTAACTAAAACGTGTCAAATCATAATTATTTTAATTTATGGTCAATATATGAATGCAATAATAAATTTAGTTTAATATTTAATCTCATAAGTCTCTAATTTTATATTAAATAGTACTGCCTCGATGACATCACGTACACTAAGCACATGATTTGACTTTGTGAAGTAAAAGTTCAACTGGAACAGTTGAACAGTTATATTTTGCACTTCACAGCGAGTGGTCGAGCGAATTGTTGTGCAATTAATTAACTTCTCTTAAGAGTAACTTTTAAACATGGTTCTATGAAAATTCGGTTGGTGCTTGTGGTGGTATACATCACCTTCTTCCTGTACATTACCAATGACATATGTGGCGGTTTACATCACCAAACAAGTACACAGGAGATGACGTTACCCGATACCCCGCTCACTGATATATGGCGGAGTTCAAGATTGTCATCAGAATTTGAGAGAAAAAAGTAAAACATTATAGGTATTTCAGTTTGAGCGAAATATTTCATATTTCAGATAAGAATAAAAAATCAACTGAAATTTGTGGATCAATGTTGAAAAATCTGAAACGAATTACCAATAATTATTAAAAACTGAATGGATCGATTGACGAAATAGATATTGTATATTGTTGCAGTATTAGTATCAAACTAATATGTTTTCGGTAGAATTTCAATGATCTAACTATATACATTGACAAAGTACGTAGAGTGGAAATTAATGATAAACTTTGGGATAATAACCTCAAATTCCTTTGGCACAAATTTATGTAAACTGGCAAACTTTCTTCTTGAAATATTTTCTCCAACATCCTTAGCCGAAACTGTATGGGGGGAATTATTTTCATGGAATTTTAATATATGGCTCTAGGAATAAATTCAATAATGACATGCTGATAATTTAAAAAAAATTAATTCATAAAACTATTGGAAGAATGAAATTTAAAAATTACAACACATCTAAAACTAAATATCTTTTTCCAAGAAAGGAAAATATTTTTTTCTTTGATTGAGTAGAAATTAAAAATGAATTGATGAACTTTCTATAAAATATTTAAATTATGAATATTATTTTCATATTATTATTATCATATGTTATTATCACCGCTATATACATGAATTTTTTACCTATTCAAAATTCGGTGTACCATCCGAGGTGCATTTCTCCAAATTAAAAATATATGCAATGTTTCAACTGTTTCGTGATAGTCTATAGGAAACAATGATTGAATTGGTGCAACTAAAAAAAGTATAACAATTAATATTTTGTTCCGTGGAAACCGAATTTTAATAATGAACAGAAAAACAAGGGTGGTAATAAAAAAGTCCATATTTCTTCAAGCTTTCGATTTTTTCAAAAAATCATCCTCAGGAAAACCTAAATATATCTTAATTCTACTATATAAATACAAAATTCTCCTATCTAGGATACAGAAATGAATAAATATCACTAATGTTACAATTAATTAAATAAACAATTAACTAAGAAAAAACTATCTACATTCGAAATGCTGCTTAGATACCCGTACTGATAATCTCCCTTTGAGTGTTTTCATTATTCCTTCTCTTCCTATTCTCTTCCATTTTGTCTTTTATTCTATGTTTCATAATCTGATAATCAAATTCAGTGCTCCATATGAAATATTTATATAGCTAACTATACAATATATGTAGATAGTTTTTTCTGAGTTCATTGTTTATTAATTAATTGTAACATTAGTGATATTTATTAATTTCTGTATCCTAGATAGGAGAATTTTGTATTTATAATTAAAATTTTATCTTAAATATGAAAAAAAAGTTAATTGATGTTATTCAATTGAAAAATTTCTTCTAACTGAACTCCTGAAAGAACATCATTCTGATTGATGTACAATAATGGTAAAAAAAAAATCAGAAAATACTTTTGACAGTTTGATATATCATAATTATAATTCTTGTAAATATCATAAAATTGATCAGGGTACATGAATTACAATGAAATAAGAAAACTGTGATTTGTTAAAATTGCATCATGCTGTAAATTTATTATCTGCTGGTACATCATCACCATGACACTTTTCTCTGATAGTACATCATCACAGTGACTCTTTTCTCTGATAGTACATCATCACAGTGACTCTTTTCACTGATAGTACATCATCACAGTGACACTTTTCTCTGATAGTACATCATCACAGTGACTCTTTTCTCTGATAGTACATCATCGCAGTGACTCATTTCTCTGATAGTACATCATCACAGTGACTCTTTTCTCTCATAGTACATCATCATAGTGACTCTTTTTTCTGATAGTACAACATCACAGTGACTCTTTTCTCTGATAGTACATCATCACACTGACTCTTCTCTCTGATAGTACATTATCACAGTGACTCTTTTCTCTGATAGTACATCATCATAGTGACTCTTTTCTCTAATAGTACATCATCGCAGTGAATCTTTTCTCTGATAGTACATTATCACAGTGACTCTTTTCTCAGATAGTACATCATCACAGTGACTCTTTTCTCTGATAGTACATTATAACAGTGACTCTTTTCTCTGATAGTACATCATCATAGTGACTCTTTTCTCTGATAGTACATCATCACAGTGACTCTTTTCTATGATATTCCATCACCAAAATGTCTTTTTTTTCTGATAGTACTTCATCACAGTGATTATTTTTCTCTGATAGTTTATCATCACAGTGATTCTTTTTCTCTGATAGTACATCATTATATTTATTCCCTCACTCTCTCTGATAGTACATTATCACAGTGATTCTTTTTTTGATAGTACATAATCACTGTGAATTTCTTCTCAGATATAGTACTAAAATCACAGTGATTCTTTTGCTATGATAGTACATTATCACACTGATCTTTTTTTTTCGATTGTACATTATCACAGTGATTTGTTTTCTTTGATAGTACATCATCCCAGTGACTTTTTTCTCTGATAGTATATCCCAGGTAACATTGAACCTTCCCAGAAGATTCCAGGAACGTTCCATTGGAACGTTCCCTGAATGTTCCACTGGAATGTCCCCTGAATGTTCCTTTTCTGACACATTCCAGGAATATTCCAATGGAATCTTCAAAAATATTCCCTTTGGAACATTCCCTGAAGACTCCATTGGAACATTCCTTGAAGACTCCATTGGAACATTCCCTGAAGACTCCATTGGAACAATCCCTGAAGACTCCATTGGAACATTCCCTGAAGACTCCATTGGAATATTCCTTGAAGACTCCATAGGAACATTCCCTGAATACTCCATTGGAACATTCCCTGAAGACTCCATTGGAAAATTCCCTGAAGACTCCCTTGGAACATTCCATGAAGACTCCATTGGAACATTCCCTGAAGACTCAACTGGAACATTCCGTGAATACTCCATTGGAGCATTCCCTGAAGACTCCATTGTAACATTCCCCGAAGACTCCATTGGAACATTCCCCGAAGACTCCATTGGAACATTCCCCGAAGGCTCCATTGGAACATTCCCCGAATACTCCATTGGAACATTCCTTGAAGACTCCATTGGAACATTCCCCGAAGACTCCATTGGAACATTCCTTGAAGACTCCATTGGAACATTCCATGAAGACTTCATTGGAACATTCCATGAAGACTTCATTGGAACATTCCATGAAGACTTCATTGGAACATTCCATGAAGACTTCTTTGGAACATTACTTGAAGACTCCTTTGGAACAACTTCTGAATACTCTTTTGGAACATTCTCTGAAGACTCCTTAGGAACATTCTCTGAAAATTCCTTTGGAACACTGTCAGAAGAATCCTATGGAACACTTTCAGAAGACTAAATTAGAACTGTGAATTTATAGTGGAATGTTAAACGTCACCTGAGTCAAGATGGTAGTAATCTACTATATAAGCTATAGTGAGTCAAGATTTGCTGCGGAATCAATGGTAATATATTTTTACTACTATCTAATAGTTTTACAGTATACTCTCGCATCCTATTTTCAATGACTTTTTCCATCAAGAAATAGAAAGAAGACATCATGGAAGAGGGGGGAAGTAAAACTAAGCTCTATGCACTAGGTCGACTACTCTGATATCACAGGTGACAGTGTCGACCCAGCGCACTCTGGCAATATTGCAGAAACCAAAATGAAAATGAACTCAAGGAACTATAGGAAGAAATGACAGACTGTATAAATAGAGGAATAACAGTTTATAGTAAATAATTACCTAAAAAACAGAAAACATGATAATTGAAGATGTAACCAATAGATTTATTGAAAAACAAATATTGTGCTAGTTTTGGATAAAAACTAATTATTCAAATGGATGCTTCATCTATAGTTTAATTAATATAGATTATAGGGAAATGATTAGCAAGTAAGAGGATATTTTATTCAGGTACCTGACACGTATAGCTGCTCAAATTCCATTACCCTGAAGGCTATAAAAAACGTTTAAAAAATCTATTAAAATACTTGAACAAAAAATATAGATAACTAACTACAAAACTTAATATTTATCTATAACATTCTATCTAACAAAATTTCTACCTTAGACTATATATTTAACTCTTTATTTACAAACGTTCTATAGCTGCAAGATTAGGATCAGTAGTCTCAAAATTAGGATCAGTAGTCTCAAAATTAGGATCAGTAGTCTCAAAATTAGGATCAGTAGTCTCAAAATTAGGATCAGTAGTCTCAAAATTAGGATCAGTAGTCTCAAAATTAGGATCAGTAGTCTCAAAATTAGGATCAGTAGTCTCAAAATTAGGATCAGTAGTCTCAAAATTAGGATCAGTAGTCTCAAAATTAGGATCAGTAGTCTCAAAATTAGGATCAGTAGTCTCAAGGCTAGGATCAGTAGTCTCAAGGCTAGGATCAGTAGTCTCAAGGCTAGGATCAGTAGTCTCAAGGCTAAGATCAGTAGTCTCAAGGCTAGGATCAGTAGTCTCAAGGCTAGGATCAGTAGTCTCAAGATTAGGATCAGTAGTCTCAAGATTAGGATCAGTTGTCAGAAGATTAGGATCAGTTGTCAGAAGATTAGGATCAGTTGTCAGAAGATTAGGATCAGTTGTCAGAAGATTAGGGCCAGTTGTCAGAAGATTAGGGCCAGTTGTCAGAAGATTAGGGCCAGTTGTCAGAAGATTAGGGCCAGTTGTCAGAAGATTAGGGCCAGTTGTCTGAAGATTAGGGCCAGTTGTCTGAAGATTAGGGTCAGTTGTCTGAAGATTAGGGTCAGTTGTCTGAAGATTAGGGTCAGTTGTCTGAAGATTAGGGTCAGTTGTCTGAAGATTAGGGTCAGTTGTCTGAAGATTAGGGTCAGTTGTCTGAAGATTAGGGTCAGTTGTCTGAAGATTAGGGTCAGTTGTCTGAAGATTAGGGTCAGTTGTCTGAAGATTAGGGTCAGTTGTCTGAAGATTAGGGTCAGTTGTCTGAAGATTAGGGTCAGTTGTCTGAAGATTAGGGTCAGTTGTCTGAAGATTAGGGTCAGTTGTCTGAAGATTAGGGTCAGTTGTCTGAAGATTAGGGTCAGTTGTCTGAAGATTAGGGTCAGTTGTCTGAAGATTAGGGTCAGTTGTCTGAAGATTAGGGTCAGTTGTCTGAAGATTAGGGTCAGTTGTCTCAAGATTAGGGCAAGTTGTCTCAAGATTAGGGCAAGTTGTCTCAAGATTAGGGCAAGTTGTCTCAAGATCAGGGCAAGTTGTCTCAAGATTAGGGCAAGTTGTCTCAAGATTAGGGCAAGTTGTCTCAAGATTAGGGCAAGTTGTCTCAAGATTAAGGCAAGTTGTCTCAAGATTAGGGCAAGTTGTCAAGATTAGGGCAAGTTGTCTCAAGATTAGGGCAAGTTGTCTCAAGATTAGGGCAAGTTGTCTCA